>CATIWJ010023702.1:0-39637 GCA_949640765.1 Croton laevigatus
CAAACCTGATTAATTACTCGAATCCACTAAAATCTTTTATTTCCTCCTCTTTTCCTACTGTCCAGTACCTAAATATAAGTATAAAATATTTTTAGTGCCCTGTAAAAATTTATTCAAGGCCCCTATAATTTATTTTATCAAAAATAATCCTAAATACACCTAAAAACATTCTGTTGGGTCTGTTTGTAAAGAAAAAATAACTTCAGGGGTCATAAATCGTGCGGAGGGGCTTACTTGCAAAACGGATGAAACTTCCGTGGGTAAAAATGAGAGGCGCGCTGAAAACTGAGGGACCAGACGGTGATTTTCCTCAAAACGCGAATTGACTCGCGTTTTGACCGAGTCACTGTTCACCTTCTTCTTCTTTTCTCTTCTTCCGCTCCGTCCGCGTCAGTCCAGAACCAGACCAAATAATTGGCGTTTCCGGTGATCTCTGGCGACGAGATTGGTCCCGTTCGCTTCCTCTCCACGTTGGCTATCGGAATATGTCTTCAAGTCAGAGAATGGTTATTTGTAGCTCGCGTTTCAAGCCTCGAAAGATCACCTCTTGTTCAAGCTTTCCTCGCCTGAAAATGGCGTTTTTCCGATGATCTGGCTGCCCCCTTCACGTTCGAAATTCTTCCCTTTACCTCAAGGTTCAAATTCAAGCCTCAAACTCTGATTTTAGTTGAAGAATTTAAAAATGGAAAATTTGAGTTGTGATACCAGAATTTCCTTTCTTCATTCTTCACGTTTCTGATCTTTTAAATCGTCAAACTCTTCCCTTACAATATTCTCTAATACTCACTCCAAACAAAATTCCGGCTTATCAAAGTCAGAATGCTTAAAACAGAAGAGAGTGTTAACGAATTTTCAGATAGAAAGTAGTAAGAATATTTGAGTAAAAAAAAATAAATTTAAAGTTCAGCTTTGTCTGCTTCCTCATGCAATGGTCGTTTCCCCTCTGTCCTACACGTCTCAAACTTTATTCCATATTTTTGCCAACACATAACCCATTCTGCACCCAAGGTTGCTAGCACACCAAGTTTATCAACACCTCACATTCCACTTTCATTTGATTATTCTCTGAAATTTCCACTTCACTTGTAAATTTACTGCATGCACTCCTCAACATATCCTTCTTACACTTTGATCCTTAGTTACTAATTTACTTTTCAATTAAACTCTGAAAAAAAATTATACTTATATACTTGATCTTTCTTATTTGTACGATTGAATCTTTACAATATTTCTAATTTCCGTTAATTAATTATTATTATTATTATTATTATTTTTAGATGTGACAAACATTGTGGGCTATATAGCAGAATAGTCCTTCCCGACACATCAAATAAATGCTAACAATGTAATTGGTGGAGAGAATCGAACTCGAGACTACACATCTTGCAATCTTCATGGCAAGTATGATGACCAACAAACAACACTCTGATTGAAAATTTAATAATTTGTTAACCTTTTTTATATACACATGAGTCATTTGTGTTATATTATCTAATTTATTTTTTGGAAAAACAAAAAACATAGCATTAAACATTTACAAAACCTGCATATAATTAAAAAGAAAAAAAATCTAAATATTCCATAATATATGAATTTTTTTTTTCTGTTAAATTCCAAAGTAAAAAACATATACATGAAAAGTAAGTTGGAATAGAGAAAAAACATATAGTGTTTTTTTTTTAATTACACAAAGAGTGTAGTCAAGTAGTAAGAGTTTGTCTATACTTAAGCAACGTTTTTTTGTTTGATATGTGGCATTGTATATGGAGTAACTTAAATCTTGGGCTAGTCATTTTGCCTATGAGACACTTATAATTAGTGACGGAGATTACCGACATCTTGTGGTTAAAAACCCAACAAAAAGAAAAATACAAAAATTACAAAATTTCCTTATTTATACATACTAAGGGAAAAGCCAAATATTGAAATTCATTGATAATGAAACCATATATTTTAAAATATCTTTTTGCCATAAAAAGATATATTTTAAATATTTTTTTTTTGAACAAATTATGGATACTATTGTTTGAAACAACAACAAATTGTAAATATTAAATTACATTACAATAGTTCCAAGTCTTGCATTGCATCAACTTAATTATAAAAATTGGAAAAAATCCTCTTACTTGGTAAATTCTTTCTTAGTGCATTGGAGTTGACTTGAAAACGTCAATATCAAACTACGAAGTAGTAATAAAAATTGACTAGTAGCAAACTTTAGTTTACAATTTTACACGCGGCTGGTTGTCCTGGAAGTGGTCAAATATTGGAAGCTTTCCTTCATTAATTAGCACATGTAAATCACTACACGTAGGAATACATATATATATATATATATTAAATTGATTTACTACTATTATATTTTATTTGTTTTTCACATTAATTTTTATACATAATACTAGTAGAGCATCTCCAATATTAATTTAAAAGCTAATTTATTGAATCAAAGATTAAATGTATGACGTGATAAAATTTTTATAAATAAAGGTTAATTTTTTTAAAAAAATATTTTCCAATGCATTCTCTTTCATTCTCTATTTTCAATCTTATTTTGTTCCATAATTTAATGTATATTCAATAAAAACAATTTAATGTAAATATTCTCTAATAAAATTTCTGATAAATAGATGGTATTAGCAATATCTATTAACACGTGAACTAAATAATCAAAAGAAATTTTGTATTCAATAATCATTTTGGGAAAATCTTATTTCATATTTATATTTATATTGTAGAGATTAATATGTAGCAATCTACATTAGCATTTAAGATGCTTTTAAACTACATACTGTGTAGTAAGTTGTGCAAAGATGCTAGAATTTAAATTAGAACCAGTGAAAATTTTATACTGTAAGAATCAAAATATAAATTGAGTTGAAAGTATTTCTTGTGCAAAACCTGTAGTCTTTGCTAATAACTGATAAAACATTTCTAGTATATTATCAGTACATAACACTTTTTAGTTGTTTTCATATTTCTCATTAATTTATTATAAAATTTAAATTATAAAAAAAAAAAGACTCAAAATTGAAAAAGAATTATTCTAAGAATTACAACTGAAGCTAGATCAAATTTATAATTTCACGTCCAATTTATACTAAAGACTTGATTCAGAACTGAATATGAACTATTTAATTGTTGTAGCATATTAAGAGAGATATTTTTAGTACCAGAGGAAAAGATATAAACCACTGAATATATATGCTCTTGCCACTATACTGTACCATGGTGTGATATATTAAAAGAGAATTAAACTCCATTAAACTATCAAATTATAAATATGATTATTTTTTATGTTTAACATTAAAATAAGTATTTAAGTAAGATATATATATTTTTTAAATAGAGTAAGACATTTATTTTAAAACGGAAATCGAATTTAATTTACAATAACATTAATTTTTTAAAAAATAAAATAAAATAAAAAATTCCAATTAAAAAATGGGAAAAACCAAAAGAAAGGATCTTGAATGCTCATCAACGTTTCTTTAAAAAAAAAAAAAAAAAACACAATTGCGTAAAGCATGATAAATGGAATAATATTGAGTAAGACAGTAAGTGGCGTTTAAATAATTATATAAATGAAGGTTCATGATCCCATGCTTCACGTTTCACAATAAATCCTATGTTCTTCATCATCGATTCTTCACTTTACATACTTACGTACAAAAGTCAATAGTATATTGAATCTACGGTCTCGATTTAACATAATCTGTTCTTTACAATACATCACCAACCTTACGTGGGGTCTTCCCGTTTTCCAATAATTAATATTTTACTACAATTAACGCTAACACAACTTTCTCTACACATACAGTGTCTCTCTTCTTTCTCTCTCTTAACATTTTTTTTTTCCCTTTCCTTTCTTTTCCTCTGAGACTTTTGAGCTTCTCTTCTTCTCCTTCTTGTCTGCGAGGAACTGACACTGCTGTTTTCAGCTTATATATATAACTCACCAAATCACCATTCAAAATTATAGGTAATGAATAAGGTTCTTTGCCCTGTTTGAAAAATTGAGCTTTTTTTAATAGGAGCTGCTGAATCTTCAATTTTTAAGAGAATTTTGGTGCTAAAAGAGTTTATTTGCCTGTTTTAAGTGAATTTGGAAATGGGTTTTCAATTTTGAGTATGGGTTTTCATTAAAGTTCTATACTTCAGCTCTTTAGCTTGTTTAAATTTGGTGGGTTTTGCTTTTATGATTTTGGGTTTGAAAATCGTTCAGTATGTAGATCTGGTGTTGATGTTTGATAAACTGTGTTCTGGAATCTTGAGGTTTAAAATGTTATGTTACTTATGTTGCACTATCATGTTAAAGGGGAAGTATTGTAGGATGGATCTAATTCAATAGTTTTTGTTAGGTGTCGAAGGTCTCTTACGTTACTGTGCTATCTCTAATGGTGCAATTTTGTTTTAGGTTGCTGCAATTGACTTGGTGTGGGCTATACATGATTGGCTAGTTAAATACTGTCTCCATGGTTTAGACATTAGGCGATGAACTAAGAGGTGTAGCTGACGATATTAAGCTAATGCATGAATAATAATGATTTTAGAATCAAGTGCAAGATCCTTGTTATTGTTACCTAGAATCAAGTGGAAGATCTTTATGATTCATTAATGAGAAAAGAGCTTCCTAATTATACTAGTCAAAGCCCTTTTCCAAAAGCTTTTAGCCATCAGCTTCTATGGTCAGCCAAAGTGTGTTGCTTTGCTCTTTTAGTTTCTTTCTCAATATATTTTATTTGTTCCAGATTCATGTGATGATATGCATTTAGCAGCACAGTTTTTATATTTATCAGTAGGGAACACTAATGATTAAACACTTGCGCAGGTTCATATGGCTTACATTTTGCTTTGACACGCCTTATACTTGGCTTAAAGTCCACAAAGTAATGGAAATTCACTTGTTGATGGGATTCTAGCAGACAGAGAAATCATATGTGATTTAGTGTTTGCATATGTGGTAGTCATCTTAAGTTAGGATTTGTCAATCTGAGTCTTTATTTTGTTGCATATAAATATGCCTTCTTGGTGGGGAAAGACGTCATCCAAAGAAGATAAGAAGAAAACAAAGGAAAGTATCTTTGATGCAATACATCGAAAATTTAAGATTGCTTTGGAAGAAAAAAACAACACTAGTTCTGGAAGGCCTTGGAGACGTGGTAATGATGCTGTTTCAGAGAGGGTATCTAAATCACGGGTGCCATCAAGGTCACCATCGCCTTCCACACAAGTTGCACGCTGCCAAAGTTTTGCAGAAAGGCCTCATTCTCAGCCACTTCCACTCCCTGGGGCTCGCCATGCTGGCATTGGACGCAGTAACTCTGGCATTAGTGCATCAGTAAAAACTGGATTGGATGGAGGCTCCAAGCCATTGGATTTGCCTCTTCCAAAACCTGGACGCAGCCCTAGTAGATTAGAACATGGTTATACTGAGGGTGATATAGTTACTGCTTCTGTTTCTAGTACAAGCTCTACTGATAGTGATAACCCACCTGATTCACGTATCCTTAGCCCCCTAACATCTGATTATGAAAATGGGAACAGAACGGCTACAAACAGTCCTTCAAAGTGAGTTTTCTATGAGCATATGGAAATCATTTTTTTTTTAATTGCCATATGAGGTCTTGTTTTCTCTGACAATTTTTTTTTTCTGCCTTGAAGTATGAAGTACAAATATCAAGTCCCTATTGTCAGTCAAAAGAATTCAAAAGAAACACTGAAGCCTTCTGAGTTCACACTCAATAATCAGATTCCATCTACATCACCAAGAAGGTCTCCTTTACGCGCCCATGTACAGAATATACAGATTCCTCATCGTGGGGTGCTTTATAGTGCTCCAGAGAGCTCATTGTCAAGTCCATCTAGAAGTCCAATGAGGGGATTTGGACCTGAGCAAGCTGTTAACTGGGCAGGGCTAGGCTCTGGACAATGCTCTAGTCCTGGTTCCGGTCATAACTCTGGGCATAATTCAGTTGGTGGAGATATATCAGGACAGTTATTCTGGCAAAACAGTCGATGTAGCCCCGAATGTTCTCCAATACCTAGCCCCAGAATGACAAGCCCTGGTCCCAGCTCCAGAATACACAGTGGTGCCGTCACCCCTCTGCATCCGCGAGCTGGAGGTTCTTCTATAGAATCACCTACAGGCAGGCCCGATGATGGGAAGCAACAAAGTCATAAATTGCCCCTTCCACCTATAACAATCTCCAATACTTGCCCCTTTTCACCTGCATATTCAACTGCAACATCTCCTTCAGTGCCCCGGAGTCCTAATAGGGGGGACAATCCAACAAGTCCTGGTGTACGTTGGAAGAAGGGCCGTCTTCTTGGAAGAGGCACATTTGGACATGTGTATCTTGGATTTAACAGGTCAGTGCCAACTTGACCACATTTTAACTATATTAATGCACTTGAGACGAGAATATATAATGGTTTCATACTTAGTTTTGAAAACATTTTTGTTTAACTTGTCCTTGCTTTAGAGCAACAATTGAGATTAAAATCACTAATCATATCAGTGAAGAAAGTCACACACCTTGATTCATGTTGTTTCAGAAATACAAAGTTTGTCTGTATATCATAAAATATCAGAATATAGGGGATTGGTATATTGTGTAATATTACAATTGAATGACTAAATTACAGCCAAATAATTGTATGCGGGGACCAAAATATGCTTGATTCACAAAGTTTCCTCAAATATGGTTGCACTGGACCTATAGAGGTTTTACTAAGTTTCCTCAAATATGGTTGTTGGAATTATAATGTACTTGTCTACTTCACAATTGCACATCTCATTAGAGTTTGTTGTTTGGGCTTCAGTGAAAGCGGAGAGATGTGTGCAATGAAAGAGGTAACTCTATTTGCAGATGATCCAAAATCAAAGGAAAGTGCACAGCAGCTGGGACAAGTAAGTTCTCTTAGGTAGTTTTCTTGGGAATTCATAGTTTAATGGACATCAATTTTGGAAAATATTGAATAGTAGCTTTAGTACTTCTCTACTTATTTGAGGCAGATTTCTTAATGACTGATGATTTCTGGCAGGAAATTACACTGCTAAGTCGGCTACGGCATTCTAATATAGTTCAGTATTATGGATCTGAGACGGTATGTTCTTTTACCATAGTTCCTCTGTTAAGGACATCATAGTTACGTGGCCGAATTAATCGGATTTAATACTGTTGCAACTTGCATGTAAAATATTGTTAAGTTGATCTTATGTTTATTTTTCTTCACATAATTATTGTCAGAAATCGATTGGCTATTAGTCAACTAGATAACCTGGGTTTTATTGGCTTAGCAGGTTGATGATAAATTATATATATACTTGGAGTATGTTTCGGGTGGTTCCATTTACAAGCTTCTTCAGGAGTACGGTCAGTTTGGTGAAGCAGCCATTCGTAATTACACTCAACAAATATTGTCAGGGCTTGCTTATTTGCATGCTAAAAACACTGTCCACAGGTGAGTTTTTATTGCTATTTCATGGGATGGATAAGGTAGGAACATGAATTGATCAAAGATTGGAGTATGATTATGCTTATGCCTTTTTTCCCCCTGTTGTATACAGAGATATTAAAGGAGCAAATATACTTGTAGACCCCAGTGGCCGTGTAAAACTGGCTGATTTTGGGATGGCAAAACATGTGAGATAATTGTCGAAAATTTTTTGAAAAATTGCTGACAGTGCTTATATTTTGCAATCTAAGAAAATAAATGATATTTCTGTACATATTAACCTTGAAGCCATGTATTCTAATCCGTTGTAACTGAATTATGTCCAGATTACGGGGCAGTCTTGTCCACTTTCATTGAAGGGAAGCCCATACTGGATGGCGCCTGAGGTGCATATTTTTTGCTACATACTCTAATTATGCCTTCTCCTTGTGATTATTTGGTAATTGTTTTAAGCATATCTAATTGTCTTCAGGTGATAACAAAGTCGAATGGGGGCAACCTTGCTGTTGATATATGGAGCCTTGGTTGCACGGTTTTGGAGATGGCAACATCAAAACCACCGTGGAGTCAATATGAAGGGGTCAGTAATCCCAGATCTATAAGATAGTTATCAGATTTATGGCCTTACTTTTTCAATGAGCAATTTTCCTTGGTGAATGCGAGATAGCTTGAATTCTGACCAATTGATCATTTGACATGCTTCTTTAAAGGTTGATGCTATGTTTAAGATTGGAAAGATAGCTTGAATTCTGACCAATTGATCATTTTACATGCTTCTTTAAAGGTTGCTGCTATGTTTAAGATTGGAAACAGCAAGGAGCTTCCTGCAATTCCTGATCATTTCTCAGAGGAGGGGAAGGACTTTGTGAGGAAATGCTTGCAACGGGATCCATCACATCGCCCTACTGCTACTCAACTTTTGGAGCACCCTTTCGTGAAAAATATTGCTCCATCAGAGAAACCAATTTTGACTGCTGAGCCTTCTGAAGGAATACCCATGATCATGAATGCAGGAAGATCAATGGTACTTCCATTCAACAATGAACTCTGCCCTCTTCAAAACTGACTTGTACTAAGAGCATTGTTTTCTGCTTTTAGATGACCTACCGATGAAAATGCAATGTGGAAAATTTAACTTTAACATAAAATCCTTGCTATGTCCATCATCAAGTTTGATTTTCTGAGTGTATTGGCACTTCCTCACATCTCCACACCTCCCAATAAGTAATGAAAATATTTTTGACATTCCTATATGCCAGATAAAACAAAGTGCTCTTCTATATTCTCTTTGCTTTCTGATTATGTATACTTTTTGGTGATTTCTCATCTTTGTCTACTTTGCTTTGGTTTTTATGACCGTTTACTTGACATTCGGTTTTCACTCTTGAATCTTAAATTAGGGAATTGGGCATGGAAGAAACATTGCAGGCTTTGAATCAGAGGGGGTTGCCCTCCATCCATCTAGAGGATCAAAATCTCCAGGGCCCAGGTCTCTTTTTATCTCCTTCTTTCCCTGTGCATCTGTTTAATCTGTGTCATAAATAATGCGCCTGAAAATGCACAAACCAAATATAGAACTCCTATAAGGAGTTAAGGAGTACTTGCAGAAATGTATCGTGTCGCATCTGTAGAAATGCATACTCCTAAATATGAGATACATTTAGATTATTTCCAAAACTACCATATTTTAGCTGAAATCAGGGTGTAACAGAAAATGTTTCTCATTCAAAATTTTGTGACTTGCGAGCAGTAACATCCGTTGCAATCACTGTTCATGCAACTGAGATGAAATAGACTTGGTGGTATTGTTGCTTTCTTCAAATTATTGCATTAGTCCATATATGATAGGCATAGAATGGTTTCCTTTTTCATCTCGTTTTTTTTAACTGTGTGGCTCTATTGGAAAGGAAGAAAACCTGTCCTTGTTTTTACGTTGGTTTCAATGTGCGACAAGCTGGTTTTTCCCACGCATTAAATTACTTGCATTGTTCAAAACATGTAAGCTGACCGTGACTGTTGTTTCATCTAATTAATGCTTTGTATTTCTTTACTCATTTTTCGCCGTTCTATTCTAGTGAAATTCATACACCGAAGAATGCATCCTCTCCAGTTTCTCCAATTGAGAGCCCTCTTCTACATTCAAGGTCCCCACAGCATATGAGTGGAAGATTGTCTCCATCTCCAATATCTAGTCCTCGTACTGCATCTGGGGCATCAACACCTCTTACGGGCGGTAATGGTGCAATTCCATTTCATCATGCAATGCAGCCATTGGCTTACTTATCGGAAGGCATGGGAATGATCTCAAGATCCCATAGCATTTTATATACCAACAGCAATAATCCATATCAGGACCTGAAACTGGATATGTTTCGAGGGATATCACAACCCTCTCATGTTTTCCGGGATATGATTTCATCAGACAATGGTGCTCTTGAAAACCAGTTTGGACGATCTGGGTTTGTGGACCCTTGGGAACTCTATAATCGACAGCCTGTCTTGGCTGATCATGTGTCTCAGCAGCTCTTAAGGGATCATGTGAAGTTGAAGCCATCCCTGGACCTAAATCCAAGCTTGACAATGCATGGCCGCACCAATGGAATCTAACATGCACCAGTTAGAGAGCTATTTCAATTTATGCCTTAGAAGTCAAGATTGGCAAGGTCGGTAAAAGACTTGTGAGGCGCAGAAATTAAGTACTCAGTTCCAGAGTTCCTCTGAATAACACAGTTTACATAAAATATACGCATGGATGGAACAGGTAGCTTGGCAATCCTCAAATTCTTCCTATTTGTAGTGATTGATTGGAGCATTTTCATCCGGCAGCTGTATAATTTCATTGCAGCTTTAATTAGGCATGTTTTCATGTCAGCTACAACGGTACTGAACAGATTGATTCCGAAGCTCATATTTGGAACAAATACAGATTTATTCAAAGAACATGGCAGCATTCATCAGCTCCTTGGAGCCTGGACGTGTATGCTTGTGTAAACAACTGTATATGCTATTACACTAAAAAAACAGAGTAGGTATCATCGCTATTACCATTTCTGGACTTCAATGGCTTATCTTATCCTTTTCACTATTTTTTGGGTGAAAAGGCATCATTGGAGGAGATCTAAAAACAACATTTCTGTCGAAAGATGACGGTTGAGAATTGCAGGCTTGACCTGATATTTTTTCCTATTTTCTTTTTTATCAGCATCCAGCAGCTCAAAAAACAAGAAACTCTGCCTTGCTGATATTATTGTATGTATTTTTATGTATACATTACATTGCATCAAATTGAAGAAATCTAATTTAACCCTTTGTAAGTAAATTTATCTAATTCTGTTCTGAGTTTTGGATTTCCATTGTCTCTTTGAATACAAAAGCTAGTATTTCACTGTGTATTGGTGATGGTAAAGCTAATGTCCCATAAGTTTTTAGCTAATTCTTGATTTTGAGCAAGAGAGCTTGGATTTGCTACATTTTAATCCGCTAAATATTTACCTGTTACCCCTTTAACTTGTGGATTCAATGCCACATAACATGATGTTTCTGCCCCCTGGAATCATGTGCGTTAAAAATGCTAGAGGGAAATAATAGAAGGTACCCGTGAATCAGATATGTTTTTATATTCTATTGTTGGTGAGACCAAATAATACTTGTGTACTAAATTTGCGGGTATATGAATAAACATGAACGTATCTGTTGACAAAATCAAATAATACTTGCGTACTATATTTGTGGGTACCTTTTGTAACTACGTATATGAATGAACATGAACGCATCATTTGGACATTTTTAAAAGAAGATTTATGGAAGATTGAAAAATACCTACAAAGGATAAAAGTCTAATTAGCAATGCAAAATTTAAAGTTTTAATTAAATAAATAATTAGTATTTTAATTATTATGGAATTATTGCCCCTAAGAAAACCTTCAGTACGTGTAAGATTAGTATGAATGACTCATGCATTTCCTGTTATCTCAACTTCTTCTTCCTATAGTTAATTGAATCACTGGTATGTAGTAATATATTGGCTAGCTTTGATATTCCATAAGGTTGCCATTTCTTATAACTGAAATTCAATTTTCAACCGAACAAATTAGATTTTATTAAGTAACTTTCAGTGTTTTAATTGTTAAAACGTTAAAAGCAATTTTGTTTGATGTTCGATTGCGTGGTTTTCAAACGTTTTATAAAAGTTTAATGTCTCAACCTTAATCATTAATACTATTATTAAACAACTAAATTTACCCAAAAAAACTCTAAATATTGCTGATATGTGCTTGCCACAATTATAGTAGTAGTATTGATTAACTGTAGTCTAATAATACTTACTTATTTTTCAATCACTTGGAGTAAACTCAAGTTATTTTTATAATTGAGTAACACTAACTTCTTGAAATTTCATCCATGTCCTTAAATTGAATCCTAAATTGAAATGATTTGTTATTATAAGCAATTGATGATACATTAATAATTCTTCCTTCTTTCTTACTTTTGAGCACTGTATTTTTCATAGTGTCTAATAGAAGATTTGTGAAAAGAAAATGGCCTGCAAATTAAGTACATAATTAATACTTTATAATTACTCAATTATTAGACTATATAATCAAATTAATAACAAAAATCTAACATTAAAACATATAATTTTCACATAATAACGAAACAAACCAAGATGATTAGCTGCAAAGTGAATTTCTATGTTGTCTTTAGACAACATGGATTTTGAAAGCAAGAATTTCTTACAGCCATAATCACATCATGTAGTCCTCGTAATGCTAGAACTCTTGCTGTCTCTCTTTTTTTTTTAGCAAAGAACTCTTGCTGTCTCTACTCCGATAAAAACCTATTAGAATATGAACGTGAGATCGGGTCAAAAACTCAAAGAGGTAAAAAGCTAAAAAATTAATGAATAACAGAAAGACTATATAATATAGCAACCTGTAACAATGGCAGTTCCATCAATTCCTTGCGTAATTTCCTCTATTGTGGAGCTTGATGAGAAACCAGATGCCCTTTCCATCAAAAACTACTCATTTTTAATAACTAAATATTCCTCTGCTGCTAATTTAAATTAAAAATTTCTTGACAATTTGCATCGTAAATTCCGTCATTCATCAAAATATACAGGAACATTCCTTCAAAACAAAAAATTGACAACAACATTATTTCGATTTGGTCAACAATTATATATATATATAAAAGTTAACTTATCCTTTCTTTGTCCAGTTTATTGTTAAGAATATCCCATTTAAATTTTTTTTCTAAGCTTCATATTGGATTGATGTATGACACCCGGGGTCGAAGCATACCCTACCGATAAGCAGGAGGTCTTGGGTTTCCACTATCTTGTATATCTATGGTAAATAAAAGAAACTAAATCCTTACTATTTCGTGATCCATAATTAATTGGTATTTCTTCAATTGGATTATATTTAATTTACAACATTTAGTGCTAATTATTTCATCTGTATAGTCTTGTAAATGCCAAATACACAGACTCAGACATGAATTTTGAATTTTAGAAAACGACCAACTTATCACTTCACTTGATCTTTAATTGTTATTTCTTTACTTGTATTGGATTTAAATTTGTTGAAATCTCACCTCTTACATAGAACTTCACATTTCGTCAAAATGAAATACAGAATTAATGGATTGTGTCATCCAACCCATTGAATTCATTAAATTAATGGAATGTCTCAATTTCATGTCTTTAATTTCATTAAAACAAATCATCATTAGTGGTTTGATGTGTCAAAGTATATAATACTTTTTTTTTCATAAAATTTTCAACTTAGGGGATGCATATTAATGGAACATTTACTACGTTGAGAATTCCACTCGGAAAAATCGTAAATGTTGAGGCCTCAATTGATGTATTTGGTCATTTTTGTAAACCTTGCATTCATGCTCATTGCAGAATTTAACCACTTTCAACTTACAAAAAGAGTTTTTATACAATACAAGTCTCATTATTCAAAACATAGAAAATCACCCAAAATATATCACAATATTGGCTTAAATAAACACAACATATTATATATATCTCTACTTTGGATTTGTCAATTTGAGGCTAAAATCCCATAGCTTTTTGGCTAATTCTGCATCTTTAGCAAGAGAACTAGGGTTGGCTATGTTACTGTCCACAAAATATTTTCCAGTTACTCCTTTAACCTGTGTATTCAGTGCTACATAGCATGTGGTGGCTGCTCCCTGAAACCATTCATAACAAACTAGTAAGCCTACTGCTTTGCTTAATTGATTGAATTGATAGAAAAAACGTCTGATAAGCCGTAATGCAATATTATTGCGGTTACAATATATGAATTATTTTCATATTAACATTGCTTTCTAGTGTATCAATAACAATGTTGCATTATTTGAATCTCTTAGTGAAAGTAGAAAGAAAATAACGCAACGTAATTGCAATCACATTACATTGCAGTGTACTGAAGGCATACCTGAGCAACATTTTTCATAATGTAACTACCAATCAGAGACACGATTCCTGCACAAAACTAACTTCGATTTATCAAGAACTGCTAAATATATTGAGAAACTTATTATTATTTCTTGACAAGGTCGCAAAAAAAAGCCTTGACCACCATGAAAAAGAGTCAAAAAGTGTAAAGAATTACCATTAATGATACTATGATGCCTTAAAAGATTTGTACTGATTGACCCAGGATTGAGTGAATTAGCAGTTATATTCACTCCATCTTCCTGTTTTCAGATATTAATATTTTACCGCTAAATTTTAAAGGAAAATTAAGAGAAAAATGGGTATGGAGAGTAAGGTTTACTACATTAGACTGTGTTGTACCTTGAGGTGTCTTGCGAGCTCATTGGCATGTAAAATGGCAGCTAGTTTTGATTGTCCATAAGCGCCTAAGCTGCTGTATCTGTAAATTTACATGCATATATACAAGAGGTAACGCTGAGAAATGCACTTAAATATGTAAAATTTGTATCCTATAGCATAGGATTCCTAAGAAGTACTGCATGATTATACCCTTTTCGGTCGTTGAGCTTGTCAAAACGAATTCCTTCCTTGTATGGATAGTGGTGAGCTTCAGATGATAAGTTTACAATTCTTCCCTCTCGATTGCTTTCACGAGCTGTTTTCTTCATAGTTTCCAACAGAAGGTCCGTCAGAAGAAAATGGCCTAAAACAAAATGGTTAAGAACATCTCTCAGGCAATTTGGTAAGCCATAAAACAGTGCAACCATCATTATATGGTATGAATTTCTCCATAACGCGCTATGTTGGATTCTGCTATCTTAAGATTCTTACATAATTATGTGCAACTTACCAACATAGTTAGTTGCAAACTGTATTTCTATGCCATCTTCTGAAAGTTCAAAAGGGGTTGCCATAATTCCTGCATTATTACTTTTCAACAAAGAAAAGAAAACTTTAGTTCTTGCAAGCGGGCATGCAATTCTTAAGCTATAATGCAATGTAGTCGCAAATTATGTTGTATGAATTCTTCTGTAACACGTTCAAAAAATCGAGCAAAGGATTACATTACAGTATACCAGACATTTAGTTTCTTACATAAGGAGATTCAGTGGAAGACCCGACGAAATATACTTGGAAGCAAATTTCCTTACAGATGCCATTGAGCTAAGATCTAACTGCATAACATCTATCTTTGAATTGGGGATTTCGTTAAGTATTGCTTCTTTAACAGTCTTACCAGAGCCCATATTCCTTACTGCCATAACTACATGTACACCTCGTAAAGCAAGAATTTGAGCTGTTTCAACTCCAAGACCACTTGACGCTCCTGAAATTGGACCAAAATCAACATATAAATCTTAACCCAAAATACAAATATGAACATGAAAAATCTAACCTGTGACAATTGCAGTAAGGCCAGTTCCGTCAACCCCTTCTGTAACTTGCTCTGCAGTAGAACATGCAGAAAACCCAGATGGCCCTTTCCACCCAAAAATCCACATTTTGAAGATTTTCAAACTACAGACTAAAAAATTGTTTCTGGGTATGCTTCAAAAGTTAACTAAACTTGGAAAATGGCTATATATATATAGACAGAAACAGATTTTTTTTTTTTTCTTAAGTTAATTACAATCATGTCAAGACAAATCAAGAAGTAATTAATTATTATTGCAAGAGATATGTGTGCTTGTTCTTCTTATATTAATGTTTTAAAATGAAATTGTTTCAAAATGATTAATTAATATTAATTAGCAATCAAGATATGTCACTGATTATTTCTTCTTTGTCAGCAGTTTTGAGCATTGTTCTGTCCAGTGTCTCTAATAGAAGAATTGTCAAAGAAAATGTTCTGCAAATTCAATATATTTATATGTATGCTATTTATTATATTCCATACCATACCTCTCCATTACTGATTGAGTTATTTGTCCGATAAAATCAATAATAATCTTAAAGTTAGTCTAGTTGTAATGCAATCTATATTTCAAAGGAAAAAAGGCATAAATAAGAAAAAGGAAATTCTTTATATTTGAATGATGAAAACAGAAAGTAAAGATCAAACTTTTCATCCATAAAGGATCCTGAGTCCCAAGCCAATATGTCATATACAAAAACCAATACAAGTTTGATAAAAACTATGGGTTCTTGACAATAAGCTGCTTATATAGGCCATTGCTTAGCTACTTTGGACTTGTCAACTTCAAGCTGAAATCCCATAATTTCTTGGCTAGTTCTTCATCTTTAGCCTGAGAGGTTGGATTTCCAATGTTACTATCCATGAAATATTTTCCAGTTACACCCTGAACTTGCGGATTCAGCGCCACGTAGCATGTCGTTGCTGCTCCCTACAACCAATCATAGAAAACCAGTAAAGCTTCTGAATTGCTTATTACAATGGATAGAGTAACAGAACATAATTAGTTACATATGAAGAACATATACCTGTGGGATATTTTTCAGAAAATATGAAAGAAATAGAGACACAAATCCTGCATCAAGCCAGTCAGTGTATTAAGTTCAAGAACTGGAAAATTTGAACTTGGGAAATGAAACTTGTTATCCATGATAAGGTTTCAATAGAATAAGAAAGAAAAATTCAGTAGACCATAATTGACACAAAGTGGTCTGACCCTTTCCTAGACCCCTCACATAGTAGGGAGCTTTGTGCACTGGGCTGCTCTTTTAGTCTGAAAGAATAATGTTAGCCCCTGTGACAAAAAGAAGAGTTCTAGGAATTACCATTAAAATAACTGTGATACCGCAAAAGATTCGTGCTAATTCCTCCAGGATGAACTGAATTCGCTGTTATATTTACTCCATCTTCCTGCATTGGAAAAAAGGTTTGTCGAAAAAGGGTTTGTGAAAGGTTCATAACACTTGTTTTGAATGTGCTTGCCGTAAGAAATACCAGATAAAGGAACAAAAGGCTCTCAAATCATATATAGCTACTGCCTATTTATACGATAACTACCAAACTGTAAGTTCGGACCATTGCAAAATCTCTCAATGAGAACAACCATTTTGTAAACCTAAACGAGTTGGGTTCGACTGTACGAATCTTTTGATCAGCAAAATCTATGAAGGAACATCAACATCCATATGCAGAACATGTGATGACTAAATTTGGAGAAGCATGATGGAACATTAATTTTACCAATTGACTATTGGAATGAAAGATGCAAATACAAGTAGTAATCTTATGATTGCTATACTTTTTGAGAAATCTTACATTATAGGAAACTTCTCAAATTATTTCATATTTAAAACGCGCCGTACCTTAAGGCGTTTTGCGAGTTCATTGGCATGCAAAATGTTTGCGAGCTTTGATTGTCCATAAGCACCCACACTGCCGTACCTGTAAATTCATAGATATAACAGAGAAATGCTCAGAAATACATGGAATGTTGCTAAATAGTAACAGTGTGCCCATGTACTTAACAGGAAGTAGAGCAAAATACCCTGATTCGTCATTAAGTTTATCAAATCGAATTCCTTCATGGTATGGAAATCGGTGAGCTTCTGATGATAAATTAATAATTCTTCCCTCTCGATTGCTTTCCCGTGCTGTATTTTTCATGCTCTCTAACAAAAGATCTGTTAGAAGAAAATGGCCTGCAAAATGATGAAAAAACATAAGAGTTTATCTATATTTGCTCATAGAAGATAAGCAAAACTATTAAGTTTAAGCATTCTTCATTCGATATCATTCGAAAACTAAACGCGTATTATACAGAAAATTGTCAACGAAATCACAGGCAGCTTACCTATATGGTTTGTTGCAAACTGTATTTCTATGCCATCTTGTGAAAGTTCATAAGGCGCTGCCATAATACCTGCATTGTTACTTCCGACAGAAAACAGAACAGCCGTCATAAGTTCCATTAAAGAGCAGTATTGAATCAAACAACATAGAACAGAATTTCAGAGAACACAAACTCCTGATTTTAGCTTCTCACATAAGGATATTTAGCGGGAGACCCGAAGAAACGTATTCGGATGCGAATTTCCTCACAGATGCCATTGAGCTGAGATCCAACTGCATAACATCAATCTTGGCATTGGGGATTTCTTTAAGTATTGCTTCTTTGACACTCTGACCAGCATCCACATTCCTTACTGCCATAACCACATGTACACCTCGTAGAGCAAGAACCCGTGCGGTCTCCTCACCAAGACCACTTGATGCTCCTGAAATGAGACTAAAAATGAATTAACAAGATATCCTAACATACTAAGAACCAAGAATTCCTTACACAAATACATTTTTTTCTGTTATAAGGACAAATCAATCTACTTTAGTATATTTTTTGTCCTGCCTATATTCCTGCAAGTAAGAATTCATCTCTATTTTTTGCTAAATTTTTATTCCAAACCCACTACCAAAAATCAAACCCACATATTGATAAAACAAGAAGGTAAGGATTGATGATTATATTCTGCAATATTCATTCCAAAAGAAATATTACCAAGAACCAAAAATAGAAAGAGGAAATATTTGAACTAAAAAACACATATTTGAGACAATTATAAAACATAGCAAGTTAGTTACAATCGTAAGAATAGACAAGGTTGAGAAAAAAAAAATTATCAAAACCCAGCAAAAATCAACTATATAATATGTATTTTTTGAGCTAAAAACCAGTTTTCCTATCACGAAACTGAAATCGGTTATTGAAATTTGTACAAAGATTCAATCTTTAAGTTACTTTCATCTAATTCGAACCAAAAGAATAGCTAAAATTAGAAAAGGAAAGAAGAAAGTAGCAAGGCAAAAGTCTATAGAACAAAAAAAAATCTAACCTGTAACAATAGCAGTAAGGCCAGTTCCATCAATCCCTTCTGTAACTTGCTCAGCTGTGGAACATGCAGAAAACCCAGATTCTCCTTTCCACCCAAAAATCCACATTTTGACGATTTTCATACAAAAACACACTCACTATTTCCTTTTATAGTAGTATACGATTTTGCTTTAAAAGTTGACCAGCCTTGAATAAAAAACTACTATAACTTTTGTTGTTTGATTCAAGCTAATCTCACCCGCTAAAAATAAAAACTTAAACTATAAATTAATCCAAGAACTTTGTACATCCCATGTGCTGTTTCAATATTTTATTTGATTTGTTCCAAAAAATTTAATTTCATGTTTAAATGAAATCCCTTTGTTCCTTTTTTTTATGACTCAATTTTTCGTTCTCCATTATATATTTAATAATCATATATGTGCAATTAATTCTATTTTACAAGCAATTTTTGACTTGCTTGTAATCTTAATCTGCCCTCTGCGTTACTTATTATCACATACCACCACCATGCAAGGCTTTAGAACGTAATTTTGTTCATTTATTTTATGTGAATCCAACATAATTAAGGGATATCTTACGGTAGAATTTTTTTTTTTTTGAATCAATATTCATAATTTTTCTGTTGAATACTGAAATCAGATTAAGTTTGAATGCAACCGAATAATGCATTAATTCAAATTCAAGTATATGATGATTAAGAGAGCTGGATTTTAAGATTGCTTTTTGTAAAATCAAAGGAAAAAGAGAAATTCTTGAATAAAATGTTCTTACAACCTTGTGAAAGAAAAATATGGGCCTTCCGAAAAAACAAATTGAAATAGAAAACAATTTCTCATTAGGTGTTAAATCTCATATACTTTTATTTTGAATATACAAATAAAAAATTATAAAACTGAACAATTTAAATTTAGATTGATCTACGTTAAATCCAAATTTAAAATTAAATTGGTTGAACGTATATGAAATATAAATAATCTTAGCCCCTCTTTAAAACAAATGAACTAGTATTTAGGAATTCATTTCTGTGATAAATGAACCTACTTGTGTGGATTAATTTTTTTTTTTTCTCAAATAGGTAGCTAAATAATTTTCCGTAGCCAATATCAGCGATAACGTCAGTATTAGGATAAGCATTTGAATTATTCATATCATCATGTAAGACGTATCAACATTTTGAGAAAAATATCAACAACACAATATTGATTAAATCATTCTCAAATCTTAAAATTGATATTTCAAATAAGAAAATGAAAGTCCTAAATATGAGACTTTATTATTTTATATATGTCTTTAGAATATTTGATAATCTTTTAAATAGTGGTTCAATTATATTTTAAATAGGGGTTTAGTTTTATGTTGTATAATTATTGACTTAAGTGTTTAGACATCTTTTTTTCATATAAAAATATAAAGGTTTTAAAAGTGGTTGAGTATGATGATTTTAAAAATAAAATAAAAATTAATAAAATAATAAATAATTGAGTTAATATAGGGTTCAATTTTATACTTTTATTTCTATAAATAATTAAAATATTCTATAATTATAAATATAATTACATAAAAAAAAAAATTAAAACTACTCTTCGTGTAATGCATATATCTAATAGAAAAATAGAAAAAAATAAATAAATAAAGACATCTATGATACAAAAAAAAAAGGTCTTAAAAAATTAACCATCTCCACATCTATTGGCTTAAAGGAGCACTTCATATAACAGTGTTGTCTTCAATCTCAAGGAGTCGTACAAAGTGAGAAATATTTGGTGATATTAGACGGCTAAGCAAGAGTTTTTAAACATCATCATGAATCATGATTAAATAATAATTGGGAAAAATATCGAAGACCATTAACAAATTATTTTTCTTTTCCCAAATTTATTTTATTGTTATTTTTTTTCCAAAATTGGCTTCTACGTAAGCCTGTAAAATTATTATTGACAATTAAACAAAATTAAATATTAGTCATTTTGAAAAATTAATTTTTTATTAAATTGACTTGTATACCCTCATATTAATATACTTAAAACACTACTTAATACCATTTAATACTAATAAAAATATTAAACATGACTTATATTTTAGAACACTTCAAAATGAAAAACAGAAACATAGGAGTATTTTTTTCCCTCTCTTTGTACATGAAATCCAAACTCAAATTCGTTATTATTATATATGTATTTTTTTTAACTCACTCCATCTCACACACAAACTCAAATCCAACCCACTGAAAGTTATATTATATTTGCTTCTCTTTTACTTTGTAATTCAATCACCCAATATTTCTTTCTTTTCTAAACCTAACCGACCCTCCTTCCTTCTCTTCACAAAAGAATAAAACACCCTCTCTCTCTCTCTTTGAAGAAAACATGGCACACCTTTTTTTTTTTCAATTGTAATTTAATACTAGTATATATTATTTTTATGTTCATCAATTAATTAGTTAATTTTAAACAAATAAGAAATAATTTGTTATATTAAAATTATCTAATTAATTGATTAGCATAAAAATAATATATATTAAATAGTATTATTTCTAATACAAATTGATATTTACTATAATTTACTATAATAAATATCAATTTGGAGTTAGTATTAGTATTATATTCTAATTAAATTACTTAATTAATAAATAACAATCCTAATACAAGTATTAATAATATATTATAATTAAGAGTGATATTACTATTGCATTATAATTAAATTAATTAATAATAATTCTAATACTATTAATATTAATAATGTATCCTAACTAAGAGTTAGTATAAATTTTTTTTTGAAAAAAAATACTAAATTAATTAATTTATAAATATATTATTTTAATTATTAATATTAATTCATTACTTATAAAATATATTATTTTAATTATTAAAATAATTAATATTAATTTATTTATAAGATAATTAATAATCACAAAATTTTTAAATAATCTTACTTAAATTATTATAAAATAAAATATTCATATAATTAATCAAACTTATCAAAAAAATTATAAAATTGAAGCACAAAATTATAAATGTATACATATCCAAATTTATTTTGGTAATTATTTTATTTTTATAAAAAATTGTAAGATTTAATTATATTTATATAATTAATAATATTTTATTTTTTTTAATTAATGATAGTTACAGAAGAATTTATTATTTTTATATAAATTTTTTTATTATCAAATTAATTATGGAATGTAACACCCCAACCCACCTTACGAATAAGACAAGCTGTGATGTCACAAATATTGTTACTTACGTCATACTCGACAATATAATATAGTTTTTTTTTAAAAAATTTACATAACGTTAGGGTAGCATACAGATATATTATAAAATACCACAGTTCCTAACTTATTTATCTACATGAACACCCGCTTATAGCGCTACAGATTACAATATATATATAACAAGCGTTTTACATAACATTTAGTTCAGTTATATGCCATACTACAAAAGACAGAAGTTTCTTCCAAACAAAATGTCCTCTGGGAACTCTCCAGGAATCTGCAATTCCTCAGGCTCATTATCTATAGGCAGACCTGCGAGTTACAGAAATAACTCGCTGAGCAACTCCATGCTCAGTGGGTACAATGTATAAACAGTAATGTTTAAAACCAGTTGACGAATTCGTTTCGTAAAATTTTACCATATATAATCATAAAAAGCAGTTGTCATTTAACAACAGTGCATTAGATAAAATCTAGCATAATTTAAATCACTGAGCATATTTAATATAATAACACATTTTTACTCTACTGATCATACTGGATTCCGATATAAGATTAAGGGCTGCATTTCGTATAGCCCTCTAGACTATATCGGCAATGCTCATTTTTCAGTATTGAACAAGCCCTCTAGACCGTCAATACATTCTTTTCTTAGTATTGGACAAGCCCTCTAGACCGCTAATACATATTTTTTTTCAATATTGCGCAAGCCCTCTAGACTATACGCAAATTCACATTTTTCTCAGTATTGCGTAGCCCTCTAGACTATACGCAAATGCAAGCAATTCAATAGCAGTTTTTTGTACAGGATCTGCCCACATGTCGACATATTCTTATCTCTAGGACTCCAATTATCAAGTAGAGTTAAATACAATTTTTCCATTCATTTATAGCATAGCATTTTCAATAATTGCAATACAGAGATTTAAATAAATCCAATCATTTTATTCTAAATGCTCAGTAGTATTTCTCATGAAATTATATCATCTTTCTTTTACTGTGCTGGTACATTGCATCTGCAATTACCGCATAAGTGTAACAAAACCATATACAAATATTTTATAACTCGAATACACATTCGAGTACCCAGCAATTTAATTCTCAAAAGCAATTGAAAATAATAATTACTTAAAATAATGATGGGAAATCAAATTCAGTTAAGTACTAAATAGTACCAAACCTGATATTTAGTCCGCCTCAGATCCTACGTGAAATTTCTCAATTTCTGCGCTCTCCGTCAGTTTCGGGTCCTATAAATAATAATTAAATATTTTTCGTAAGTCTATAAATTAATTTCGAATCCTAAAATATTCTTATTCAACTAATTAATTCAAATTACACTTCTGTTGGGCTTAATTGAACTATTTTATAAGTTCTGAGGTCAATTTATAATTTTTGGAGGGTCTAATTGCGTCCAATTATAAGTTTTGGGGCCAAAATCTAATTAAAATTAAGCCTAAGGGTCATTTTACAAACTGTTGGACCCAATTGCTCAGCCAAATTAATTTTAGGGCCAATTTATAATTTCCAGGGGTGTCTTTGTAATGCGGCTAATAGTTCTGGGGTAAAAATAAAATGCAGCAAAATTTGCAAGGGTTTAAGCGGAAATTTACCAAACGACGTCACTTCACCGTTACTGAAACGCTGCCGTTTTAGCCGAAACGCGCCCTTTTCGTGCGTTTTGGCCCGTCTCCTTCCTCAGGCTTTGAGCTCGAGTTGCAGCCGCGAGCTCCAATGGCGGCCGGCGTTCCCTGTATTTTCCGGCGACAAGATGGTAGCCGTTCGCTTCCTTTCTTCACGAGGATTCCAAATATACCCTTATCTCCGTCGACCGCTGGGTAAATCAGCCGAAAATTGCTTCGAAAGTTTTAAACTTTCTTCGGCTGGTACGTCCTCCTCCGGCAACAGGTCGAAGCAAATAATACCACCAAACGATTCTACTCGATCCCAGGAATCTATTGGTATAATTTATTTCAAGCTCTACGCTCGTTTTTGCTAAATCCCAATTTCAAATTTTGAGGTCACGACTGGTTCGGTTTTTTCAGAAATACTCAGCCTATTTTGAACGATTTTCAATGATTTTGGTACCAAATTAATCAGCATTCAATTCTCTTCAATCTTCAGTTGAAATTTCGGCCAATTTCTGACGGAATCGTGATGCTACGGTGAGCTGAGCGTGAAAATTTCACTTTGGTCCTTGCGGTTTTGGTTCCCGTTCATTCGTATCCCTGTAAATTACATTTTAGTCATTCTTTCTTCTCCCTCACTACCATTTGATCCACAATCTTCCTTTTTGATCCTTTTTGTCCTTGTTTCCTTCAATTTAGTCCTAATTTAATTATATTTACATATTTTATTCATTAATTTTACAATTTATACAGTTAATTGTTTAACACGTGTCCCGATTTACACAGTAAATCCTACTAACCCGGGATTTCGATCGTGACATCAGCACCCATAAAATCATTATATAATATTATTATTAAGGAACAAAAAAAACTTTTTTCGCATCTCCATCAACACCCGTTACCATCACCACCACCATTGTCTCCCCTTCCCTTCCAGCCAACCACCAACACAACTGCTATCTCCTTATTTTTCATTTCTTTATATTCACTATTTCTCAAATACCAACAAAATAATCTTTTTGCTAATACCAAGGCAGGAATAATAATAAATAATTACTAACTCTTTAAAAAACTTATTTTTTTTCCACCAATATCAATAAAAGTAATAATAATAAACAATTACAAAACTTACTATAAATGGAAATGTAAAGAATTGAAAAACACATCCAAAAACGGATGTGTAAAGAAATGAAAAATACGGAGGTAGTACATCAAAACAAAAACTGCCATAATAATAAACAGATTACTCTCTCTTTCTCTCTCTCCTCCCCTTCTTCTCTTTTCTTTTTGTTCTTTCGTTTCTCTTTCCCCATGGCCAAAGAAGACGCCTCCCCTGGCTGACGCTCCTTCGCTTGTCTGACCACAAGACCACCAGTCGCCTCCCCTCGCCGCTAGCTTTCATTTCATACCTACCTTGCCGCCAATCTGTGGCCGGAGAAGGAGGAGACGGGTCAGATTTCGGACCCTGTTGAGTCATTGTGTTTTCCAACGAAATTTACATTTATTTTCAGCGATTTAATTGCTTCAATAAGGTGCTCTAGCTATCTAATTAGTTTGGTGGTTGCGTTTGATATGAACAAAACGTTGGTTTGGGATTCTTATGGGTTGTGACTTTTGGTTTGAATCGCAGAAAGGTTTGGGATTTCACAAGGGCAATTGATGAAGAACATTTGTTGTGGAATTTCAGACGGAAAGTGGCCAACTGTAATAAGGTTGAAGAAGACAAAATATTAAAAGAGTCCTTTAATTCTTGAGCTTTTTCGAAAGGGCCCATAAAATTACATTAAACGGAAAGATCAAATTATCTAACGGATTTAAAACATAGGGATAAATTTGTTCACTTAAAAAGCTATAAAAATCTTTTTTATAATTTTTGTTAAAACATAAGGAGGTTTTTGTAAATTTCTCCAGAAACAAGTAATTTCGTGTGAAGCTCGTAAAAAAAAATAACATCCAACAAAATCTAAATAGGCCAATAAAATCATTTAATTAGATATATTAGATTTGGCCATAGGCATTTAATAGGTACAAGACCAATTACTATATATGTTCATTCAATTGAGAATAATAATTTAGAATTAATATTGTGGGCTATCATTTTCTTTTTCGAGACACGTAATTAAAAATTAGTTGCGATGAAAATTACATTCTTTCGTGTACTTTGACTTTTCAAAAAGCTTCCAACTAAGATATCCAATAACGACACCGTATTATTGGTCGGAGGACCAAAAAAGCCGGTGTGAAAGAGACAAGATAGATGTGAGTCGATAGAGGCTTATAAGGGAAACGGAGAACCCAGTAAAGGCAATCAAAATTGGCGGCATAATCATCTTTCGAGAAACAACACATTAAAATCCAAACTAAAAAGTAGGGGGCCAGTAGTCGATTTTAAAAGTGATTTAGTTTCCAAATAAAAAAGATAAATTAAAAATTAAATTCATTCAATAAAAATGGAAATCCAGAACCACCTTCTCGTCAATCCCATTAACAACAATAAAATCTCATTCTTCCTTTTTCGCTTTCTCTCTTCTTTGTTCTTATTATATATTCGCCGTCATCACCGATCAGTTTCTTATTCATCTCTTAGATTCCCTGCACAGGTTTGCTTGCTTTCTTTTGTAATATATATATTTTTTAATCTTTGCGTGTTGCGTGTTGTTATTGTAATGAAATACTATAACTTGCCTACTGGGCCGCTATTCCTATTCCTTTACATTTCTTTTCAAATATCTTTGCGGGCGTTTGATATAATATTTTTCATCCTTTGCGTAGAAGGGTTGATCAATTAATATTGGATTTTTGTTTTCTTGGTGGTTAGCTAGTGAATTGATATAGATTTGATTTCTGGGTTTTTAGGTTTATTAAGTTTTTTGATGATAAAATGGATTCTTGGATACTGAACTGTTTGGATGGGAACACAAACCCTCAAAGCCGAGGGTTGGATCTAGACTTGGATCTTAACTATCCTCTCCCTCCTCAAATGAGCGCTGTGGATCTATCTCTTGGTTTGTATACAAATACCCCGCAAGCTTCATTTCATGGATGGTGGTCTCAATCAAATTCAAATGTCGTCGAGGTTGATGACGAAGTTGCCATCATTTCTCCAGGTGAATTTGCCCAAGTATGTATGTGTTGGTAATTATTTGTGCATTCAATTTTGTATTGCCCTATATTTATTATATTCAATTGTTATATCTGTATGCAGGCGAGGCAAAATTCTGAAAGAAACAAATCTCATGGAATTCCTATGGGATGCGCTGGTGATTCCCCTTTTTGTTCTTTATATGCTCATTATTGCTGTATGTTTGTCTGTTCACATACGGTTTTTAATTTTAGCTATATGAAAAATGACCCTAGAATTTTTGTTTAAACAAAGCTTTTGGTTGGAATTTCTACCCTTTTGTTTTAGAATATGTTCAATTTTTCTTTCCAATCATAAGAAATGATAAATGATGCATCTTTTATGTGATTGATGTAGTTTTTTTTTTTCTGGTTTGGGAAGAACTTCCTCATTTGCTCTAGATTCTAATTTTCATTCTGTTACTGATAATGATACTAAACTAGTTATATGTTCTAATCATTCATGTCATGCTTGAAATGAGAAGTTTCTTCTAGTAGTTCTCATAAATTTTGTGCAACACAAAAACAGATTATACCATACTATGATCAAAGCCGGTACTAAAAATACCCTATGCACAAGCCTTCAAAATTTTAGCACAGGCACTAATATGCTAACAAACAACCAATTGCGTTTTCATGTTAAACTTCTATACCTTCTGTACAAAGGGGAACCATATCCCAATAAAATCCTGAAGAACTGAAGTTGGATTTTAATTAACTAATACATCATACATTTGTTTGAAGGATAAATTATTCTTTGGAAAACTTGAAAGTTGGCATTTGTGTAAAAGGTGGTTTTAGTTTTACACAACAAATGAAGAGTTTCAATAATTGTCTTTTTTTTTCTGAACTATGAAGTTTTTGTTGCTATTGTGGTTCTGCTTGTGAGAATGTTAAATTATTTTCATTCTTAAATTGGTTTTGGGTTGAGTGCTAGTATCTCTTTGCCTGCTTCTTTATTCAGGGCAAAAAGAGGCCATTGCTTTGTGTGGAGAACATGAGTGGCAGCTGACCTGCTTCTAACTATTAAAATTTTGTTTGAATGGTACTTAGTTACCTTTTCTTCTTGATCCATTTCAACTTCTGTGTCATTCTCTTTAGGGTTGTATTTGTTAGTATCCTTGTGGTTCATTTCAATATTAAATATGATCTGATTTTTAACCATAGATAAAATATAAAATTTCTTGCCCCTTATTGTGTGTTCCTTGGAGTTTAATTATTTCTTTCTTCTTTTTAGCTATTAATGTTTCTGTTAAACAAACTTTATGTTCTCTGGTTGTGCTTTTGCATAAAAACATCTTCATATTCATACCTATCTTTTTTCTCTGATTTGGACTTCATGTAGGATATTGTATTTTGTTTTCTTGTATTTATTTAGTTACTTACACCAGTAAATCAATTTTGAATTAATAGATGCAAACACTTTATGCAACAACTGCAACAGAAGAATTCCAGATGACTGCCAGCCTTGTGTGAAACCAGGAACAAGTAACAAGAAAAAGGTATTTTCAGTAACTGTTCTGATACGTTGTTGTGTTTCTTGCTTCATTAGCTTCTTTTTTTTTTTCTCGGCATTTATTTGTGACTATGGCATGATATCTCTGCACTGAACTAAATCTGACTTCCTGAAGCTTTAAGAAGAGTCATATTATATCAATAATCAATATAAATGATACTACTTTGTCTAATGGGTTGCATTGGTTATTTTGATGGAATTAACAGAATATCTTTGGTTTAAAGATTTGACATTTTCAGTTGCATCCACAAGGGGTTTTGATTTTTATTTTTTTTTGTTTTTGTAATATGTTTTTAGTTATTGTAAGTTGGTCATTTTCTGTACTGAAGTAGTCAGTGATACTTCTTCTCTTTGTTTACTATTTACTGCTTGTATTGCTTCTAGTTGCTGTTAATTTCCTTTCCAAATTTGAATGTCTTTATCTCCCATGTCATATGCTATTTACGTTTTGTCTATAGTTAGTAGGACCTGTAACTTGTCTTGTTTTTGTGTAAAACTGTTGAAAGAATGGTGTAGACCAGGTAGTACAATATCTAATATTGAGGGATCACATCTCAGGAATCAGTGCTGCTTCATGCATGAGAACCTTGATTATATTACTTACAATTGCTTTGGTTACCTATACAATTATTCAGATCATGCAACTATTATAGGAGCCTCCTGCTTTATATAATTACCTATACTAGTATACTCAGTTTATCAATATTTTTTCTAAAGCTTTCATGCACATACTGGTTCCATATTTCAAGCTAGTTTGTAAAATGCTAAAGTTGTTCTTTTTATTGGATTGTTTGCAATAGTTATAGCTGCCCTGTCAATCCTAAGAGCTTTCATCTCATTTTAACGTTTTCATTTGCTGTAAACTTTGATTGGCAGACAAATACTGCTTCCGCAGTTCAAGAAACCCCTAAATCTGTTCCTGTACCTGAGGAATCAATCTTCAGTTGCCCTATATGCATAGGCCCTTTAATTGAACCAACAACAACAAGGTGCGGTCATATATTCTGCAAGGAATGCCTCCTTAGATCACTAAAATCATTACGGAGCAAATGTCCAACCTGCAGGCAGAAGGTTGGAAAGCGAGGCATCTTTAGGGTTTACCTTCCTACTACCAATTGAATGAAAGGTTATAGTTATTTTGGGGTCAGCTGCTGATATGCATTCATTATTGTTTAGGTAGATGACATTTCTTTTTGAGCATTGACTATTGAGGGGAGGTGGATTTATAAATTGGTGAAGTTAGGTGACAAGTTAGTCTGGTAGGCTGACTGATAAAAAAAGGCTTCTAATGGAGATTTGGATTACCGTGACAACAAGTTCTTTTGATTTGGTGGGGAATAAATAACTAACCTTGTTCCTTTGGCAGATTTAAGGTGTACTCAAATTTTGTTTGTTATTGATTTGTATATAACAATGCAAATGGCAATTGATTGGAACTTTTCTTACATTTCTCCTACTTTGGATATGTATTTTTTTTTTTCAATCCATTTGTAGTTTATATTTTTTCTGTTCCTATTCAATGTAGTTGAGTTTATTTTTACCAAAGTTACGACAAGTGAGAGGAATTTGTGGATTTCGAACCCAAGACATACGGGTCTACTCTTGCTGATGGGCTAGGTGGTTTACCCCTCAACGTGGCTAAGTGGGATAGATATGCCTAGGATCATTTTGGAGAACTATTTTTTTTTTTTTTTTTCTGATAAGAATAGGGAAGGGCAGCGGTACACATGGGTGCAGACATTCCTACTAAAACCTATTATGCTTCTCCTTTGAACTAAATAATCTTTTTTCAGCAAGGATAAGATACAATCTTTTTAAGTGGAGATATCAATCGATGTTTGGTTAGCACAGATGGGGAGATTTAAATTTGAAATTTGAAGTTAGCAGCTCATTCGTGAATCATAACAATAAATAGCCTTGCTTTACGTATTCATTACCATTTATGATGACCAAGTGATTGGTTTTATTTGCGTAAACAAGAAAACTAATAAAAATGACAATTGAGAAATACTTAAACAAAAAAATGGTTGACCATAGTTTGGGATCAAGTCATATATTTCTTGAGAAAAGGATGTTCCTTTATAAGAAAATTTAGTATTCACAATCCCATTATAATTCAATATTCAAAACTAAATAGTATGCAATTTTCCATTTTTTAAAATTTGTCAAATTAGCTCATATAAATTTGGACAATTAGTTTATTTTGATTAGTATTAGGTACTCCAAGTAAGATGAATTCATCTATTTTATATTCCAATAAGTGCTTGGGTCAATTGGTTTTTAATAATTTGAATGGAAAAGTCAAATCAAAATATAATTTCTTTTTAAAATTTATGCCATAATGGATGGTTTGTTGAACACTTTTAATTGCAAGTATAATACTTCATCAATTAAAAAAGTGGATTAAATTGATTAATTTATCCAAATTTAGTTAGTAAATTGACTAAGAAAATTTTTTAAAAAAAAGGGTGTGAATTGTATCAATCAAAATGTTCAGGGGCAAATTGAGAATTTCGTCATTTTTCCCCTAAAAGGGTGTATTTTCACATTTTTAAATTTTCAAAAGTACTGATTTTGCTTCACGAGCAAATATACTTCATCCATCGCAAAGCTTTAGCGGGAGCCAAGATTCCGAGCAAAAGTGACCGAGAGATATGGAAACCATTTCTTCATCAGAATCACTTGATCTGAGTTCCATTTGCAGGTCTCTCTTACTTTTATGAGCAAACGTTTCCATTTCTGTTTCGTAATTTGCACATAAGTCAGTAAATAGATGTATTCTCCTTATGATTTTTGTATGCGCGCTTTAATTTCAGTGGAATCAGAGAGCTCGAAGAAATTCACAGTAAGTGCAATGAAGATTTTGCCTCCGAAATTTCGCCTTCAGATTCTAACCAATTAGTAGCTGACTGTGCTCTTCAGTTCGAGGTACATCTTTTGAATCTTCTCTATTCACTATTTAATCGATTTTTCATTTCTTCTTGCCCCAAAATTTCGCTGTTTTGCTGTTCTTAATCGCAATGTGTGAATTTCCCCCCCCCCCTGAATTTGCAGAGTAAAGTGCAACAGATTGTGTCTGAGTGCTCTGATTTCAGTTTCTTAGGAATTGAAGATCTAGGTAAGCGTCTCTTTTCTTTTGTTTCCTTCATTTTTGTTCCTTATTTTGCAATTTCATCTTTGCATATTCCTCATTATTAATATGTTTGGATGTATGTTCATAATTGATTGAGGGTAACTGATGCTTATAAGATCTGTTAATGTTCTTTCAGTTTATTTAAACTTTTGGGTATAACATTATAACACTAAATTAATATTAGCACAGGCTTTGTTTGTTACTTTCTTTTTCTTTTATTGATTTGGTGGATGCCAATAAATGTCTTGTTCTAACTTTAGATAAGCGCATGTGTTGATGCAGATGTATTTGTAGAGCATTTGAAGGAGGAACTTCAGAAGGCAGAAGCTGAGAGTGCTAAGGTCTCCAGTGAAATCGAGGTTCTTACAAGAAACCATATGGAAGGTCAAAATTTGAAATCTTTATTCTGCATTTAACATTTAGCAAGCACACTTACAAGTTTTTGCTCACCTAGATTTTATGTTTCCAGATTCTATTCAGTTGGAGAGTGATATTGAATTATTGAACTGTTCGTTAGATTTTGCATCGTCACAGGTTGGTTATCTAATCAATGGAAATGTTTGTAATTTTCAAGAAGGATTCTCTAGATATACTATACAATTTTCTGAGCTATGATTATAACTGTTCTGTTAGTATTAGTTGAATATTATCAATTTTCCAATTGAATAAAGAAAACAACTTTTGAAGATGATTTCAATCCTCCAAGTACTTCGGCTAACCTTTGTGATTTCATCGAATTCTGTAGCACCCTTATTTCTAAAGATATATAAACTGGAAATGAATATGCAGATTTGCATGAAGCATAATTTTTTTTTCCCTTGGAGTACTTAAAGTATTGATTCACTCTATGATCTACTACACCATCAGTTCTAAATGCTTTAGAACATAACATGTTATGGTTTTGTTATCTGAATGAAATTCTTTACTTTGAGCTTTTAATTCAAATGCAAAATCATAAATGCATGACCATCTTTTCTCTGATTTCTGTTATACTTTACTTTACCAAGATACATAAAGAACTTTATGGGTCCCTATCCCATTTCCTGTGACTTTTGTTAGGATATGAACAAAGGAAAAGGACATGCTTTTGCAGATGATGTATCAGATTCAAAGAATACGCTTAGAGATTATAAAGAGGTATTAGAATAATGGCCTTTCAATAAACTATCATTTTCATTTTTCACTCAGTGTGATATTCCATTTCAATTTTTATGGACAGGCTCATAATAGATATGTTGTTTTCTTGAAGGTATTAAATCATACAGTAGTTCTTCAGAAGAAAGTAAAAAAATCGTACAATAAGATTAGTTCTAAGGTTTCTGCTTGATTGATGTTTACGTTACCAGCCCGAGGTTGTGATGAGCAGTACTCATAATATACATTTATCTGTGTGTATGTTCCAAACGTGTTGCAATTCTGATTCACCTTAAGTTTTAGAGTAATAGCAGTTCTGGTTGCTACACAATACTTATTGTTTGGCTAATTTCTGAAATTGTTTGACTGTGGTGCTGTCCAAATAGGTGTTTACAAGAATGCTTGTGTGCCTTGCAGAGTTTGAAGCTTGATAATCAGATTGAGGAGAGCAAAATAATTTTGAAGACTTTACAAGATTTTGATTCTACATTCAAAAGGTAATCACTAATCAGTGATTCATATTTTTATAGCAGATGTCTTTTTTCATGACACTTACATGTTTTTTTCGTCATTGTTATTAGGCTTGATACCATAGAACAAATTGGAGATGCTTTGTCAGGCCTAAAAGTCATAGACTTTGATGGAACATTTATTAGATTGTCATTGCAAACCTATCTTCCAAAACTAGAAGAGATATCCTGCCCACAGAAGATTGAAGATTCTGGGGAGCTATCTGAAGTAAATCATGAATTTCTGATTGAAGTAGCCAAAGAAACTATGGAGCTTAAGAATGTTGAGGTGTGGATGTCACCTCCTCCTAAAATGATACTCTTCTTCTGTTTCATCTTGTCACTAAAGAAAACAAAAAAATGGTAAAAAGAAAAATAGAGAAAAAAAAAAGGATGGCTGGACTTATGGTTTCTTACGGACTACAGTAAACATTACATAATGTTAAAATGCTGACAGAGAGCTCTCCTTCAATGTGTACAACCTAATGTTGCCATTTGAATTTATTACTATTTGATGATTCCTGTGATGTTTTCTCTAACACTCATCAGTTTTTATTCAGATGTTTCCTAATGATGTTTTCATAACTGATATCATTGATGCTGCAAAATCTTTAAGGTTTGTCCCTTAACTATCTGAATGGGATGATTATAGCTATTTGGCCTTAACCATATACTGATACTTTCCAAATCCATTTCATGGAACGACAAATTTTTGCTGTGTTGTAGGCAATTAGTTTCACACTGGCCATTCAGGGAAACCATGTCCTCATTGGAGTGGTTTGTAAGAAAAGTGCAAGATAGAATCATTCAGTGCACCTTGAGACAATTGGTGGTCAAAAATGCAAATAAGTCAAGGTAAGGCTATTATGTTCAAGGTGAATTTTTCTGAAATTACGCAAATCTACTGTGATATGAATGGATTAATTTGACATAGTTATGTGATAATCTGAGCGAGCAATTTGATTTTTTAGCTTTCTTTATCCTCTGTAGATTTTAGACTGACTTTGTTCCCGATGCAGGCACTCCCTTGAGTACTTGGATAGAGATGGGATGGCTGTAGCTCATTTGGTTGGCGAAATTGACGCGTTTATAATGTTATCTCAAGCTTGGCCCCTTTCAAAATCTCCTCTAAAGCTGATTTCCCTGAAGAGCTCAGATCATCATTCAAAGGAAATTTCATTAAGCTTTCTCTGCAAAGTGGAGGTGAGCATTCATTAGTTTCTAAGGTCTCCCTTATATATTTTTCATCTCTCTTAAGAAAATAATTAATTTGCCTGGATTATATTATAGAATAATTCGACTATATTGTCCTTATTTTTTATTTTTCCACTACTCTTTCCTCATCGATTATAAGGGTACGAATGGGAAAAAATGTCATTGTTTCGAGAGTTTGTAAAAGGATACTTATCTAGTAGCATGATACTTTTACATAAAGACACTGGGGATAAAGGGAGTAAACATAATAAAGTTATGTTTACTAGGTAACATTAAATATGATGGATATAAAGAGGTTTTAGTATATAAAGTAACTAATTAAAATAGAATGTGGGCTATAATTTGGGACAAACTAAAAAAGGTGGTATGCTTATCAAAATGGGATAGAGGTGGAAGTATTCAAAAGATTGCAAATTATATGAAGTATTATGACATTTTTTTCGGGGCAACATGCAGGCCTTTAAAATATAATCTCGGTTTATTCTTATTATTATTTTTTTATGGTAAATTGTAGTAGAATCTTATTGGGTTTCGAGTCTAATCAAATCAGAAATGCAAGGTGGCCTAGACCAAACTTTCTGACCTGTTGAAATTATTCATGTAAAGCCAAGCAACCTTAGGCTCTTAAAAGTAGAAATATATGCCACATATGAATGAAATGTATGATCACGCCTGGGTGATGTATGCATGAACGCATGTAAATACTTTTCATTCCCGAAAATGTTAGTTTTGTTTGAGTTTTGGCAAAATGTTCATTGTTAGTTTTGTTTGAGTTTTGGCAAAATGTTCATTCAGACAAGGTACAATTGATATTCCAAGTATTTGATTTTCATTTTTGTCTTTTCTATATTCTCCCTGTTTAGGCAGCGGTTAATTCCATGGACATACAAATGCGGCTTAACTTGCTGAGTTTTGTGGACGCAATTGAAAAGCTGCTCATTGAACAAATGCGCTTGCAACTGCATTCAGACACTGCTCTGAAAGCTTGATCGTAAGGGGCTGCTATAAATTCTAGAGATTTTTCACCATTTCGTCTATATTGTATATAGGTAAAAAGGATAAATTTTTGTTCCTATGTTTTCAAATTATATTGCTTTCCTTCACTTATAATACATTATTTTTATCTTTTTCTTGAACTATCTTATCTTTCTACTAATTTTTGCTGCTAATTTATATTATAAGGACAAGTTATAATTTAAGCTTCCTTTCCTTTCCCTTTTTTTTTTCAATTTGTCCCTGGAAGTAGGTGACCATGGACAATGATTAAATGAATTGTCCAAGGTCATTTTCTTAAATGCATTTAATTGAAGGGAACTTTTGAATTATTAATTATTTTTACAACACTAATAAGCCCTTAAATATCAGGCTATTTTTCACCTATTGTTGTCCCTTAAAGATTGTAAGTTGTAACTACGTTATATGTACCTTGGTTACATTATTTATCTTAACATTTCTAATTCATTTGAATTAAAAAAAAAAAAATTCATATTTCTGTTTCACAACTACACCGTTAGTTAGCATGAATGCATTTTGTTATAATGGCTTCATTTTCACATGTACATAATAGACATGGCTATCTCCTATTAATACACGCTCGAATAAGAATTTGAATTCACGACCAATAGGTCACACAATATAGCCCACTAACCATTAGGCTACGCCATCAATCACAAGTATAGCGTCATTTTATCTCTACTTTGCATCTATTTTCGTATTTTGTTACTGCTCTATGTATCGCTCAAAAATTGTACTTCAGAGTGAAAAATAGAAAGAAAAACTCCTTCGGTCAGTTTATATAGACTGTTAGGCACAATCTTTTTTTAACAAAAATTTTTAACTAACATAGTTTAGAATGAAAATAATTTTTTATAGCTCCATTTGGATTATATTGGGATAAATTGATGAGATATGTGTTTTTTCTGTTTTGTTGAAATATGTTAAACTATAATTTTTTTTTGAAAAAAAAAAATTGTGACAACAATGAAGATAAAAATATTACTACTTGTGTTCTAGCAAAAGTGTCCCTTTTTATTTTTATTTTATCCTAATGTCTTATGTATAATAATGAATTTAATTTTTCTGTTTCACCCTTTTTTTTTTTTTAACATATTCTGTTTCACCCTTTATCCTAAAATATTTTATTGAATTTAATTATCCTAAAAAATTAAATTTAAAACGCAATTACATTTTCATTTCAAATATATAAATTAAGATTATTCCTTAATATTTCTCACAATTGAAAAAAAAAACTCTTTTTTACTAGAGTTAATATTGTTTTATATGAAACTTATATATAAGAGATAATAATAATAGTTCGGAAGATTTACTACTACATTCCTGAGATTTGTGTTAATGACAAACTTGCAATAAAGTCCCTAAATTTTGCCTCTGTTATACAATATAATGCTTTTGTCCAAATTTCTTCACTTTTCCATCATTTCCCAGCCAAAAGTCAATAAATTAAAATTTAATATTTCACTAATCCAAAACTACCATTTGTTAAAGAGAAGAGAATGAGGAAATAGAACAAAAGAAAAGAATTTTCTTTAAAACAAACAAAAGATAAAAAAATAAATCGAAAAATGAAGGGTAGAAACCTCTGTTGGTTAAAACGGTACGGGAATAAAACGGCAATAAAACATTCGTATTTAATTGGCTTTCGACCTGAAAAAAAGGTCATATAAACGAATAATAAACCATTGACTTATAGAAAATGGATACGGACATATACGCGTTTTATACGGTTCTGGTTTCAAAAATTTGGCATTTTAATATCTATTTAATTATTACCAATAAATTAAACTGCAAAAGTTTATGAAAATAACATATAAAAGTCATATTTCTTTTCAAACTCAACTTCTATTATTTCTTTTCCAATCAAAATTTCAAATTTTTTACAAATTATTAGAACTAACATAATTAATCTTGCAACAACACAATTAATTTAACTAAAAATATATATAACTTCAAAATAGCATGAATATATAATCAATAATATTTACAAATTATGATTTAATCAATAAGATTTCTTTTCAAACAAAACTTCTCCCATTAATATTGCAGCAAAACAAACAATTTAACTAAAAATACATATAATTTCAAGATAAAATAATGTCAAGATTGCCAAAAATTACGAACATATAAAGAAATTAGCTACTGACAGCAATAAGTAAGCTATAATTATATAAGAAAATTCAACAAAAATTTGCTTTATAATTGTAATCTGAAAATCCAATTCCTTAGTCGAGCATAGTCATAGCGTCCTCTACTGGCTTAATTGATTCATAACTAGCTAAATGTGTCAAATTAAATTGATTGCCAGAGTAATTGAGAGAAGACTCAGACTAGGAGTCAAACTAGGGCTTGAATTAGAGTTTGGGTGGCATTGTGAATACAAAGGAGGATCCCAACCAAAGTATTTTTAGAGTTTAAAACGGAAAAATTCATTGATCCGCGTTTTATACAAAAAATCAAAATATTTTTTAGTTTTATACGGCTCAGTTTGTTTGTTTAGTACATTTTTTGGAGTTTAAAACGAAAAGTTCGATGATCCGTGTTTAATACGGATTTTAAACAGAAAAAAAGCCAACGGAGGGGAATAGAACCACCACCACCACCATCATTGTTCTACCACCAAGAGATTGTTCTTGGACAAATGAGTAAGATGGGTGCCAAAAATACTAGATACGATGGCTAGAGGAAGGAGAATGAAGCGAGTCATGTTAATGGAATGCATGTTGGGTTTCATTTTCGGCAACATTTTGGGCCTATCTAACGGTCAGACGATGATTTTAAAGGCATATTTGGAAATCTTAAGTTCATTCTTTTGACACCAAACATAGCTAAAAATATGGTGAATTCCGACGTCCAAGAACAGAAGAGGCCCAAACGATTTTTGGCATTTTTAGCCAAATTGTGCATAGTTTGTTGTAAGTAAGACCATAGTCAAATTCCTCAAGACAATAGCTTCAATTTTATATAGTTATTTGCTCTTTTTGATGAAGCTGTCTTCTATTCGGTGAAACATTTTCTCTAGGTGAAACCCACCAAACAAGACCCATGAGTTGTTTGTTCTTAAATTTGGGGCAGTTTAGTCTTTTATTAGTAAAATAACAAAAAATAAAGAAATTATGATAGAATGACTTGCATAACGGAGGTAAAATTTAGGGATATGATTGTATATTAACACAAATCTCAGGGGCATGATAGTAAATTTCCATACAGTTATACTAATAAATTAGAACCATTTTCCTAAATAAAAAAAATATATATAGAAGAGATAATGTAATAGTTATAATATTAAAGTAGGATCATTTTCCTAAGGAAATAAAGTTTATGTCAGAAGTGGGATTTGAACCCACGCCCCCTCACGGAGACCAGAACTTGAGTCTGGCGCCTTAGACCACTCGGCCATCCTGACTTGAATGTCTATGTTCCTCAAAAATAGTAATAGTACCTATAGTGGTCAAATTTTAAAATTGTTTGATTTAATGGGAGTTAAGTTCAACTTAACTTACACACACAAGTTAGAATATGCGACCCACAAACATCATAGAAGAGCCATTATCCAACCTAGGATAACACATTAGTACTATCAACTACAGATTTTTACTACCTTTAATTTTTTCATTTCTTTACACCCTAAAAATACAAATACCAATACAATCCTACTTTTCACTAATACCAATATAAAATAATAATAAACAATTATCAATCCTTTACAACACTTACTTTTTCACCAATACCAATACAGAAATAATAATAAACAATTAAACCTACTTACCCAAAAAGGAAACGTAAACAATTGAAAAAATTTGTCAAAATCGGAAACGTAAACAATTGAAAAAATTGGAGGTAGTATATATTTTGAAGCTGTTACTGTTGTTTTCTAAATTTCATGTAATGGAAGTCCTATTTTCAAATCCTAAAACTAGTTTTTTTTATTTTTTTTTAAAGGATTTTGAGCTTAGCTTTACATTTATAAAAATGGCTTCTATGGCTCAGGTTCTTCCAAGTTAAACGATTGACATCCTTCTAATACGGATTGAACGCATTTATACGAAATAGATCGGTTATTGAACAGGGATTGGACTAAAACAGGTTGGCGAGTCAGCTCAACCTAACACATGAACACTATTTGTCAGGTCTATGTTATTTTTTTTTTATTACTATAACATCTCTTTATTTCCAAAAAAAAAAAATCTAAATAAGTTAACTATTCAAATAATTCTACCATTAAGCCTATATTTTGTTTCTCTTTTTTTGGGAATTCGCTATAATATGCTGGCTAGCTAACTACTTGAAGATACTGTGAGTTGATTTACATAAAACACTTCACCAGTTACATAAAACACTTCAACGAAATGTGAGATAATTTTGGACATAATCAACAAAAGTGATTCACATGTTTAAATTTATTTGTAATAGGTAGAGGTTAATTCCATATTG
>CATIWJ010023737.1:0-20980 GCA_949640765.1 Croton laevigatus
TTAGTAATGTAATCTCGAGCCAGCCAATTATGTTTAGATATAAAATTTAGGACAATTAGCAATATGGCACAAAATAATTATGCTATTTGAAAAAATTAGCACAAAACTATTAAAATTGATAAAATCGCATATTAGAAAAAAGAAGGCCAAAAATGTTAGAACTGCCCATTCTTAATAAAATAAATAAATAAATTTATTTTTTATGGAAAAAAAAATAGAAATTAGACCCTCCCCCTTCTAGCTCTTTTAGCAGCAACTTTAATCCGCCTCCGGCCACCATAGGCACTCACGCCACTAGCAGAAAGCTATGTCCCAACAAGTCCATTGCTGTTAGCGGGTTCCGGTAGCCACTGAACGTGCCGGTTAAAGTCTGGTTCTGCAGTATTTTTTGTAACCTTTTTCGCCACCATTGGTGACCCTATGGCAACGATTTTGGTATCAAACAACTCGCCTTTTTGAGCTCTTTTAGATCTGATATGGTTTCGGTTAGTGATATGATTGTTTTTCGGTGGCCGTTTTCAGGGAATATCCAGCTTTTTTGCATTTTTTTTGGTCAAATGCAGCGGAGCCACAAAAAACTAAGGTCATATTTAAAAACTACGAGTTAAAAGCTTTCTAATGATATATGATTTGTTAGGTTTCATTGCTGTTGAAAATTTCAGATTACATGTAGGGTTTTAACCATTCGAAGAAGATGAAGGTGACAGACTAACAACATAGTAATTTCAATAAATTTAAATAATAATTAATAAAAAAATTCAATAAGTTTCAATAAGAATCATTATCAATAACGATCAGTAACATTCAATAAGAAAGAAAAAAGTTCAAGAACGCACTAAAAACATAGGGAAAAAAAAAAAAGCTTCAAAAGGCATTTTGGAAGCTTAAACGGAGTTTTTAGGCCTCAAAATTTTTTTTTGGGGGGGAGAGAGGTTAAACTCCTATAGATCTCTAAACATGCTTTCCGCTCCTATAGATCTCTAAACATGCTTTCCGAAAAGCGGTCATAATAGTCATTTTGACACCCATAGCAAAAGTTATAGCCAAAATCATTACTACAGATTAAACACAAATCAATGAAAAATAGACTTCTACCGATTAGATACATTTAGCAACAATTAGTACATGTTATTAAAACACAGTCAAAAAATATCAATATTAATCAATATAGGTAAAAATAGATCAATAACAAATGGAAAGTGTATAAATACATGTAAAAACAATCAATAACTGTTAACAAAATTCAATAAAAATACAGTCAATAAATATCAATAAGAATTAATAAAAGTAATGCATAAAACTGAAAGAATCATACTTAAAAAAAATTATTACTAATCCCTATTTATTCTTACTGATCCTTAATTATTCTTATTCATTTTTATTTAATCTAAAGAACATAATACAACAAATGCATAAAAACATAAACAAAAATCATCATTGATTCTTATTTATTCTTAATTATTATTAATGAGTTTTAATGATTATTATTAAGATTGTTATTGATTTTTATTTAATATAATCCAACAATTGTATACAAGCTGAAAGAATCATAAAATCATTACTGATTCGTATTGATTCTCACTGATACTAATGCTTATTGATTCTTAATGATTTATATTCATTCTTATTGAATATAATTTAACAAAATGCATAAAAAATGAAAAAAAAATCATAAAAATTATTCTTATTGATGCTTGATAATTTTCGAAGGTAAATACAATTGAGTAAAGATCAATATAGTTCATTAAACGTTTATACAATTCAGTAAACGTCAATACAATTCAGTAAATGAAAATACATTTCAATAAACGTAAATACAACTTAGTAAACATCAATGCAGTTCAATAAACGTCAATACAATTCAGTAAGCTTTAATACAATTTAGTAAATGTAAATACATTTCAGTAAATATAAAAGAAACCCTAAAACAGTTAGGTAATCTTCATCTTTTTCATTGAAGAAACCCTAACAACCTCCAATGACCTGGATTTTTCAGTGGTGATGAAACCTTACAAATGATATGTCATCGGAAAGCTCTCAACTCATAAATTTCAAATATGGTCTTACTTTTTTCGTGACTCTGCCGTATGCGGCCATAAAATGCGAAAAAAGTTGTTGGCGACCATTTTTTCGTCCAATAAATGGTGGCAAGGTAAGTACCAAAATGATTACCGTCGCTTGAGCTTTCGTTTAGTGACCTTAGATCAGAACTTCATTGCCGGAATACTGATGAATCGATTGTTGAAGAATTCGGATCTACAAAACCCCTTTATTGATCCGGTTAAAACTTCACCTTCCGCCACCATTTGTGGAGGTATGGTGCCAATCGACCTTGCCGTGGCCTAAGGTGGTGATTGGCGACGCCGGCTGGACCATTCTGAGGCTGGACTGCAAAGATCGGCGATGACAATTTGAAATGTTCCATGCTCTGTTTTCATTTGTTTCCCAATTTTGTTTCCCAATTTTTGATTTTTTTTATTTTTTTAAATAATTGTAAAAAATAATAAAAATAATAAAAAGGCAACAAGGTGGCATAATTATTTAATTATTTTTATCAATAAATTTATATTTTATTGATAAACTTATAGAAGTGACATGGCAGAATTTTGGTTAAGGAAGAAGGCTATTATATTTTATCAATATGTTTTACCAAAGATAATTATTTAACTATTTTTAAATATAGAAGTGACATGGCAGAATTTTAATAGATGGCATAATATGATTTACTTAGTCTATAAGGTAGTAATAGACTAGTTCAACTTAAGAATTTTTCACTTAATTGGGCCATTTAATTTTTCACTTACTAATTTCAATCTATTGTTGCTTGTTTAGAAATTCTCTTCTATTCTACATCCATTTTTTTTCCCCCTTCATTGTTATTAATTATTTTTCCCTATTTCAATTTTCCAACTTACACTAATCCAAAAACAAAAGAGTCTAAACCATAAGGAAAAAAATAAAAAAAATTAAGGTGATTGACAATATTCCACTTCTTTTTTTTAACATAAGTCACTCACACACACACCTTTATACGTAGGGAAAGGGGTTGGTACAGCTTGAACTTTGGACCTCCAGACCACAGACAAACATCTTGACCATCTAGGCTACCACTTACCCCTGATGATACTCCACTTCAATACGAGGAATTTATGCATCAAGAATTTTTAAAATTTCACCAGATCCCACAAGAATTCAAATGTCCATCAACGGGGATGCAATTAGTTCAACTACAATGCCAAAATTTCCAATAGAAGAGTCGACAACACGTCCCGCAATTTCCACTGGAGACCAACATTGTTGATTGTTGGTTCAAGGATTCAACACATGCCACATCCAGCTATCCGCTGGTTTATGTTCACACCGCTGCCTGTATCCCATGCTTCGTTTACTACCTCTATCAATAGATTCCACATGGAGCCAATGAGTTATCATATATATATATATATATATATATATTTTTTTTTTTTTTCCAAATATGAGTTATCAAACTAAAGTTTCTATGAAACAAAAACAGCAGACTGATCACTAGAAGTTACCTCCAAGTATAAAAACGAAAATGTTCAACATTTAAGGATAACAATAAAATAACAGGTTACAATTAATTATATTGAAAAGTACTCATAGATTGAAGTGTGCGGCACTACAGCTTGTAAATATAGGAAAAAAAAAAAAAGAGTTCCATCTGTAAATTTGTCTCCAGGCACACAGTTATAAATCATGTCTGTACTTAAAACTACAAAGTAATACCAAGAACAAGAGAAAAACATAACTTTGAACTCAGCCAGCAATAAAAATTCTGATCATCATCAATATAAATTGTACCAAATTATACTTGAAGGCCACTACTACCAAAATTTTAGCCTGACACCGTAGAAATTTCCAATTCCAGCTGCGATAGTTAGAACGTACGCATAAATAAGCAAGATGAATAGGGCCGATAACGATGTTGCGAACAGGGTATCTACGTACATGTTCACCAGCCCCGTAAGAACATTTGCCTGCAGCAACAAAATAAACAGAAAATGAAGCCCTCTAAACGATGTTTGGAACTGAGGGAGAAGAAAGAACTGAATGAAAGAATAATCAAAGCGTGACAAGATCAGTGAAGAATGTTCTATTACCAGAAGGAAGGTGCCAAGTAAATTGTGGTCAAATGCTTCTTCAAGTGCTGAAATTTTACTTCCAGGAATGAGATCAGAAAGCATTAGTATGGTCAGAACCTGGAAAGCAAGAGAAGAACTTCAAACAAGTTAGATCACGAGGATTGAGTGGTCAAGGGACAAGGGTAGGCAACCCAAACTTTCCAGCCACATCTTAAACCCTTAAAAAAAAAACAAAACAATGCTTGAAAATGGTTGTGCTCTCTTTATGAAGAGAAAAAAAACATGCTTTTGTTCTTGCTTTAATTATTTTGGATATGGTTTCAAACTATCATTTTGCAGAATAAACCGCTTGTCATATAAAATGACCAAAATAAAATTTTCAACAATGCATCACTCACTCCTCCCCAACAACCCTGAGTTCCCAGTGTTATGATCAGCCATGCATATTATGACCATCACTGTTGGCTAACTTAAAAAATAACTACCTTATTTGCATGCCCTGCATGATATGCATATGCACGCTCTTGGTTATCACTTACAAAAACAACCACAACTTTTTAACACAAATCTCGACTTTCATTCAGTCAAAACACCAGAATAAACAAATTATTTAGCTAACATTAACTGATGAAATATAAACTGCCTACTCTCTCAACTTGGGAATGCATATTCTTGAGAATTCACCACCCAATCCCAAGGAAGCCTTAGAACTAAGGAAGTTTGTATGTTAATGAACACACAGGCGTGGGGAATGTAGTTGATTCTTCGATTCCAAGGAAAATTATCCATTAAGACATTGTTATCTGGTTTAATGTCTTTTTTCACAAAAATCTCTTGCTGGCAACAAACAAAATATATTCCAAATCTGATAGAATAGCTGAACTTTACTTTTTCATTTTTTGTTCCTCTCTTGGCTAGCCTATCATAAACATTCTACCTACGAAGTCAATGTGATATCCAACTGCAAGATCAACGAGACTTTAAAACATTATGACAAAGGTAGAACCTGAAAGTTTTGTGCCAACACCAGGGTAACATAAGCCATGTTGCACTGCAAAAAGAATTTGCTCACTGTCATCAGCAATATTCTGCCATTTTAATGAATTAGCTGAACAAAGTAGCATGTCTTACCATCCTGCGGGAAACTCTTTCAACATGCCTATCCAGCACTACGGTTATAAACCTGCAAAAAAAATTGACAACTAAATTGGTCATAAGTATTCAATTTATTGGGAAGTTGTTAAAAAAAAAAAAGCTCAAGAAATAGAAAAATACCAGAACACGAGAGAAAAAAACAAGACTCTGATTCTGGCCCATTTATTGCTTTTCATTCTAGTAGAGGAATGGTTTCCGAAAAATAGATAGTAGCCCAAATGGACACCAAAAAGGTACATACCCCAATATCCTGGAAAAGATAACAAATGGTAATTACAAATATTGTAACAAGAGAACAAAAAAATTATGTGTTCTGAACTTTGGTACGGGATCATCGAGTCACTGGATGATGAATGAAAAAAAATCAGCTGCTCAGGGGAGGTCTTTGCCCTTATTCTTTGATTTGCTTATTTGTTGAGCTCTTTGCAACTCATTTATGCAGACCTTGGAGTTCGTTGGAAGATCAAACTCTGAATCTCCATGGTTTTAATATAAGTCAGCTTGTTTTATTGATAGATATTACCTCTCTCAAGAACAGGAATTATTACTCAGAATTCTATGTCTAGGTTCCTACAGAGGAAAACATCCCAAGAATCCTAACTCAGGAATATTTTAATTAAGCTAACTATATCCTAATCCACTAGACAAAAGTTCTATTTAAGCTAATTATTACTTCTAGTGTCTATAATATTATGTCAAACCCATACGAAAAATCGATTTAAAAAAAAAATTCAACAACTAATCCTCAGATATAACAAATCAATGAGTTCATTCAGACGTGGGTGACAGACTAAAAAATGTTATCAATTTCCAAATAACCCATTAAATAAATTACTTTATTTTTCTCTATTTGGATATTCAAGCTAGTAGTTCATGATTAATTTAATATATCAATGCCATTAGTACCAGGTTGCCAGTCAAACTACTACCATAAACTTGTCACCAAAATCTAATCTTCCTTGGCCTGAAACAAATTGATGACTGAGACAGTCATCTAACATATTATAAACCAAGCATTCTTATTTTAAGTTGAAATTGGGATTCAAACCTTTGTGTGTCAGTTAGCAACACAGTGACTTATTTACTTATAAACATAAGGAGGTATTTTCCAAGCTGATGTGATGTCTATTGGCTTATTGCTTATAATTTAATTGTGAAAAATAACTTTCTTAAACATAAGTTGCGACCTATTTACCAAATCCAGTTAACAAGTGGCTCATAAGTAACTGATAAGCAGTTGACTTGTTTGTCTACGTTGGTCGGTAAATAAACGGTTGTGCAATCGATACACAAGTGAATGACAAAAAGATACAATTTGATTGGGTTGGAGATAGACAAGATGACAAAGTTTCTAAAAACAATAGGGATATAACAGTCATTTATTTATCAAACCTCAAGTATTTATATGCAGAAAAAGCAAATGCAAACTACTTATAAGTTGAAGATGAGTTTTGGTAAATAAGTCAGTATAATGCCTATAAGGAAGTTCGACCAGCTGCATGGCAAACAGAGGCACAGCCAAATTTTCCCAAAAACCAAGTTGGGTGAGAAATAACCCACTGAAACTAAAACAACAATTAATAGTTACCAACTGCCTCATAAAATTCTTGGCGAAGAGAGACTTCAGTAAAAAAATAAGAGAATAAAAATTACAACTTTTACAAATATTATTGCACATTCCCAACAAGGAAAGAAAACAAAATAAATTTGAATTATACTTACCAAGTATGCTAAATATACCCTCCTTATTTTTGCTTATTATATCTGTTCCCCTTTCATCAGAAAACAGATACACATTTAATCCATTAATCAACCAAGATTGGTAACCTGACAAATTAAAGTCAAATAGTAAGAAAAGTGGAATTAAAAAAAATCACTTTTTCCGGTAATCAGAAAACATGTTCAGTTGAAAATTCTACCTATCAGGATTGCTAAACCTAGAATTGCTGAATATTGTGGAGGAACATTAATTACAGCAGTCAGGATAGACACAGCAGCTAGTGTGAAAAAGAAATTCCAGTGCACTCCATATTCGCCAGTGTGAAGCTACAATGCAAAAGGGACGGACACATGTACAGGATCAGCAATAGAATGGGAAATTAAGAAGTGGAATGGATCAGCAAAAATTGCAGAATAGATAAAATACATCACTGGGGAAAAGGCAAGTATGAAGTTCAGAAATACTACTAAAATTTCATCTGAGTTTATGAATGCCATATCTCATACATTAGAAAAGAGTTTTGATCGACATTCTTCTGCACTGATTCTCACAGCCAGTGACTGAATGTAAACAGTATTAACTCTTCTGCGTAATAAGAAAACCAACTTTGACCTTTTATTCTCTATCATTGGTCCGACCTGCCTTGGATTTCTTTCAAATGCCCAAAACCAGAATGGATCAACGGGTAGAATCTCTAGAGAAGAACGTAGCCTCGATCGAAGAATCCCTTTCCTCCACGAAACTTGACAACTCTCGCCAATTTTCTGAACTCCAACAAGGTCTCCAAGACCTCAAACAGCTCATTCTCAAAGGAAAATACCCAACCAACTCATCTAATACATCTGACCCAACTTTGCTCACCCACCATACACAACCGGAGCAATCTCCACCCACATACCACCTTCCCCGCCATATCAACCCACTAACGTAAACCTTCCTTACCAGTCCACATCAGAAACCAATGACTACATTCAGAAACTTGAAATGTCCATCTTCACCAGTGCAGACCCCCTTGGGTGGATTGCTAGATCAGAATAATACTCTGAATTACAAAACACAGCACCACACCGATACATATCCAAGGCTCTTGTGGGTATGAAAGACCACCCTCTCCATTGGCTACGATGTTCCAGAAATCCCAACCTAACCTGGACTCAACTCAAAATTGAACTGCTCATCAAATATAGTGGAACCGATTCTGATAATCCCAATGAACTCCTTGCCGCCACCAAACAACTGAAGTCAGTCTCAAACTTTATTGATGAGTTCATAACCCAAGCCGCCCAAACTCCATATCTTCCTGATTTCCAATTATTGGGGTATTTTCTTAACGAGTTGAAGGAAGAAATTCAAATCAGACTTCGCTCTTCCAATTCAACCAATTTATATCAGGCGATGAAGGTAGCACAAGAAATTGAACACGAGTTGGCTTCACCCTCCTCTCAACGAACCACGCTCCATTCTTCTGTCAGCGATTCTTCCAATAGCAGATTCGGGCTGGGCCCAAAAAAATTCTCACCCGATCCATTACAAACCCTATCACCTGCCCAGACTCTAAACCGACCCAACACACAACCCATAACCCACTTAAGCCACCCTCCTGACAGCAAAATCGAAATTCCACAGAACCAACACGAAATCGTGGAATTCAACATTATTCTCACAAAGATTATCAAGATTTAAGGGGAAAAGGCTTTGTTTCAGGTGTAAGCAACCTTATTCACCACTCCATGAATGCCTAAACAAATCTTTAAGGGCAATGATAGGTCGTGAAGATGAGCTCTTCACAGATGAGGGATGCCTACATGAGCTGGATTTTGAAATCACACAATCTCTGCCGATAAATCTTGATGAAGCCCACTTTCAACAGTTGGAGTTGTCATTATGCTTTGCTTATGGTCTCTGACAACCCAAAACTATGAAGATTTTGGGTAAACTTGCTTCTTATTCAGTGCTGGTGATGGTGGAAAGCAGAGCTAGCCATAACTTTGTATCTTCAAGTCTTGCTAGAGAGCTGAATTTGGCAATCAAACCAACTAAGCCATTCTATGTCCGACTTGGGGATGGCCATCGCATGCAATCTTCAGGTGTGAATAGGCAGCAGCTATCTATGAAATTCCAGCACCAAGACCAGCTAGTAGAGCTAGTGGGTAACCCATTGCTCACTCGGGGACCTGTTTCTACAAAATCTTTCTCTAAAACAACAGATATACCCTTTTCAATTATTTTAGTGGCATTACCAATTGATTCATCTCCAATGGCAAGTGCCTCTTCTAATGAAATTTCTGATTCTAAGAAACAGCAGCTGCAGAATTTACTCACTACCCATACTGAAGTCTTCAAGGAAATTTCCGGTCTCCCTCGGCAATCTGCCGATCACCGGATAGTACTTCAACGAGGACAATGCCTAATTTCAATGAAACCATATAGATATGGCCATTTTTAGAAAGATGAAATAGAAAGGCCGGTGCAAGATATGCTCTATGCTGGCATTAGTAGGCCGAGTTCAAGCCCCTACTCTATTCCAGGTCTCCTTTTAAAAAAAAGGATGGCAGCTGGCAGTTCTGTGTTGATTATCGACAGTTAAACCGAGCAACCATTCCTTATAAGTATCCTATTCCGGTCATTCAAGAGTTGTTGGATGAGCTTCATGGTTCCCAATTTTTCTCTAAGCTCGATCTCAAATCGGGGTTCTTCCAGATTCAGGTGGCTGATGATGACACACCCAAGACAGCTTTTCAGACACATTCGGGCCATTTCGAATTCCTGGTTATGCCATTTGGCTTGACAAATGCACAAGCCACATTTCAGGCTGTAATGAATGATCTACTCCACCACTATCCAGATTCAGGTGGTTGATGATGACACACCCAAGATAGAATTAGTTTTGGATTGCTTTATATATATATCAGTAACAAACCCTTAGAGGGTATCTTTTCATACTATTTTGTATTGAGCAGTATATCTACATGGGCTATGCTTGGGGGCTGAATATTCAGTCATTGTCATCTACTTTTGTCATCAATATCATTCCTCCATTAATATAACAATAGCTTTCTTCCATATTCATCTATTTTCTTGTTATTTCTTCCTTGTTTACGTTCTAATCTCTATCATAAATCTTGCAAGTTAGCATACCAAATTGAAGCCGTCAACATGAGGATTCATAATCCGGTCTCCTTTTTGCCATCCAACTACCGGAAGAACTCATTTTATGTGTTAGAAGTTTTTTGGTCGAAACTTTACATACGTAAAACGAGATCTTCCAATAGTCAGACGATTGAATGGAGACCAGTTATGAATCCTCACGTCGAGAGCTTCAATTTGGTATACTCGCTTGCAGGATTTAAAATGGAGCTTTGTGATGCAAAATTTCAAGTTTGTTCCTTAGCTCAAGATTGAAGATAATGAAACTTACAGTTTGGTCATCAAACTTATAAAAACAATGCATTTTGGTCCAAAAAACTACATTTTGGTACCTAAAACTTCTGTAATTTCCATTGTTCATGCGCCCTCCGTGAATGTGAATTTCACGCACTGTTACATGGTGGATGGAGGGTGTGGTACAGGGACCTAAAACTACCACTAGTAGAACGAGGAACCTAAAGTAAAAAATTGTGACAGTATTGTATAGGGGCCTTAATATGTTATTGGCCTCTATTATGTCTATATAACATCACCAAATAGGAAATGAACTGTCCATATAATGCTCATGTTTATCTATTTCTAGGAATAGAAAAAATCATAGGAAAGTATAATCCCTATCAAATTGAGTTATCAACCGGGCACTTTCTTCATTAAATATATATATTTCTGGGTTATGCTCCTGAGAATTTTCATATGTTATGTATTACGATTGTATATAAGATCATAAACACAAACAAAAGATTAAGTGTCAATGCCCTTGAACTTGTACGGGATGCCAATTAGCCCATTTTTCAACTTTTCTGCCAATTCACCCCTTAACTTGAAGTAATAGGTCAATTAATTCATTAGGTAATTTAAGTGTGAGATACAATGATTATATTAAATATAAAAAAGTGTCCAACTAGATTGTATTAATAAAAAATCAAATATAATTTCCTATATTTATATTTTTTAATCAATTTAATTTAATAAATTTTAATTTGGGCATTGCATACCAAATTGGTAACAATAATTTATAAATTTTCAAATCAATATCCAAATAATTGCTTTTGACTAATTTATTTTAGTTATATATGGTTTTTAGAGATTTGAGAATAAATTTAGTGCTAAATATAGCATATGGGCGCCAATTAACTCAAAAATGAATCAAATGAAAAATTGTTCAAGGGGTAAATTGACAAAAAAAAAAGTTGAAAACAAACAAATTAAACATCACATACAAATTTAGGGACTAAATTGAACTTTTAGCCATTAAGCAGCTAACATCCCTTGAAATTTACCATCATTTGCAGCAAGTATTTTGAAATCATAACCAGTCTACCTGATCTCAAAGCTAGCAATAATCACAGCTATGTCTTTTTACAAGAATGCATAACTATGTAAATCTGTAACTGATTAAGAAATTGAATTGCCTAAATCTATCAGTAATTTGGAGTTTAACATAAGTGAGAGATTTAGAATTGTATATAATCTACCTGGTAGTCCACAGTTCTGGTGGAGAGAAGTCGACCAAACCCCAGTAACAACAATGGACTAGTGGACCTGATAGCGGATTTCACATTCCTGAAAACAGAAAGAAGTAAAAAACAAGAGAGTATCAGACAACACAAGAATAACAAATGAAAATATATGATGTGTTTGTTGACCAATAAAAAACATGATGCTTAGAAAATAATTTTTAAGAAATAGTAATGTAGCTCTTCTTTATTCTACTTTCAAGAAAAAAATCAAAGGCGGAATGGTAATAGCATTTGAGAATATCAATCAAAGGGCATTCCACTGGCATTATCTTGTCACTACAAACCAAGCACATCTGAGTACCATTTGGATTATGTACACTAAGAAAATAGAAAAATTCAGCTCTTCTTTATTCTCCTTTCATATGAAAAAATGAAAGACAATGGTAATTGTAGTTGAAAAAGAACAAAATGAAATGGCAATCCAATGAAGTTATAATGTCATTCTAACCACATTGGGTGGCATTTAGATTAGGTGAACTAGAGACACCAAGTATCAAATGAATCTATCATGAGTAGCATAGTGCATCACAATCTAACAGATTTGCAACAAAACAGGTATATATAACAATTAAAAGCAATTCAAGTTTTTATAATTTATCTAACTGAAAGGATACAGCCAAAACTTGGTAAATACTTGGACTACCATAGTATAAGTTTAGACATAATGTTTGGGTCATTCAGCAGCACATCAACTGCATGATATGCATTTTCCAATGATACATGCAAATAATTACAATAGTTGTATCAGATTGAAAAAATAGATTATAAATTTCTATTTCGAATGTTTGGTTTGCATTCTTTTGTCACTTAAGTTCAATAAAACTCATAACTTTCATCCTTTTGTACACTAAACTGAAGTTCAAAGGAAAAATACTTCTTAGACCAAGGAGGACCAAACTGTTGATATTTATAGACTCAAGGGTCAAATAGATTTTGAAAAAATGTAGGACGACTGTGAATTAAACCAGACTCTAGCTGCATTAGCTATATTAGCGTCTTGACAATTGAAAACTTCTTCCTCAAAGGAACTGGAAAAGTCCAACCAGAGAAAACCCTCGCATTATCCTAGGATTATATAGTTTCAAAAAAGAAACAAGCTGGAACATGGTTTTGGTAAGCTGACCAATTAAGGCTCTTAGTCTATGTAAACACAAAAATAAGTCACTGCAGCATCAAATGAATAATCTTTTATTGGACCTTTCCCAATTCCATTAATGGACTCTCAGGTCTAGTAGTACTCCACCTGTCACCTTCAATCAATAGTACATATTTTTCAGTTGTAGAGAAATAACAGCGTGAACATACTCCTAGTAAGTCACCTATTCTAGGAACACAGAATGACATTATCAATTGTCATCTAAGTTTTAAAATAAAAAGTAAACAGCATGTGTAGGACAACATAAAGCATAGAGTGAATGACTCACACAAAAGCAACACTTCGGGCTTGTCGTGAAACTAGCGAGTTTGCCAGTATGAAGGAGCCAACCCCAAGGTCCATCTGACATCATGACATATTTTCATACTCATAAATCAAAACAGGCAAAAGAGATCATCACATATTTAAATTTCATTATTTCAAAAGGGGAAGATGGATTGGAGAAAAAAAAAAAATTAAGAAAGCTTAGCATTTTTTGGTAAGCCAATATAAAATCTGAAAATGATTAACCTCACCTCAGGACAGCTGTTTCCAACGAAAAATTTTGGGGAGATAGGTTTTGAGATATGAAAGGCCTAAGAATGTTTCTCATGGTTTAACTAAAAATAGTTTAGCATGGACGAAACTAGAGATTATTCAGAATCGAATTTAGGAATTAAGGATGACATCAATTCTGATTGCAGATCTCAGATATGGTTCATAACTAGGCGATATCTAGAAATTGCTGGTTGAATTGGTTAAACGGCCCTATATGAATTAGCAATTTTTGATAATTTTAACATGTATCACTTTGGTAAATGGAACATAAATATGAAAGCCAAACGCCATCTAGACTTAATACAGCAACAATAAGCATCATGATGCAATTCTTTTTAAGAATAAAAAATAAAATGAGCACATAATGCAAAATGAGTATATGAACGTAAAATGTTCTGCTGAGGGCACTCTTAAAATCAGCAAAAAAGCAGCTCTTTCTCCAAGCAGTAGAGGTGATGGGGATGATCTATCAAGATCATAATGGCAAGATAATGGTTGCTGCCAATAAGTGGGTTGCAGGTTATCTTCCTGCTAATGAAGCGGAGGTATGGAATTTTTGCCTCGCAGTTGGCTGTGGATATGAGCTTCAAAAATTTTTTTGTTACAATCCTGCATTGCCCAGACACAACCTTGGCAAGAGCTTAATACATCCCTAGGCACCCTCCCCATGCAAGCTGGTTTTCAAGGGTTAATTCTACCCAGGTGACCAATCTTCAAGTGGTTTGTATCAATGATACTAAAAACAGACTGCATTGCCATCACTAATGGATAAATCAAGATTCAGCCCTCCCCGCTGATTTTGGTACTTAGCCATTGCAGTTAAAGGAGTTAATTCTGTCATTAGTTACGCGCAATTTGGCTCATCACGCCCTCTCTCAATCAGAAGAGAAGTTAGTTTGGATAGAAGATCTTCGTCAGTTTATGTATCTTGTCATGAATGACTATTCTTTTTCTTCAGCTAATTAATGAAAATAACATGAAATTAACATGAAATGAAAATAATATGGACATAATTTAGATTCAGTATTCATCAGTTGAGTTCAAAGCGAAGAAAAATAAAATAGAACCAAAAAATTCCAACAGGTTTCATGTCATCACCAAAAAAGTATGCAGCAATGCTAAACAAACATTGGAAAGATACAACACTACAAGATTTCTTTTATACTTGCATCGTGAAACATTCTTGAATACAATTTTCTGATTTTTGTTTTTAGAACAGTTAGTATAAATACAGAAGATGAGAATGAAAACGATGAAAGTTGCAAAAATTTTAGTGCTCCAGCTTGAAATAATATATTACAGATTACAAGAATCGAGAAGATATTTCAAGCAAAAGGATGCATGAAGAATCTACAGTCCAAATTGTCCAAATAGTTGAACTGATTTTTGTTTTTTAATTGTGAATCATGTTTTTTTGAAAAGAATACAATTGTCTACTATCATCATGGTGGAGTTCAAGTCAAGCCTGAACTCAAGCTCAAGAAGCTGAGCATAAGCCAAATTTTCCAAGCTCGAGCACAGCTTCATTAGAGCTCTGCTCCTTTGCAGCACCAAGGACATTGATTCTATGGAAAACAACAGGAAACATTGACTTTGTGATTCAAATATACTGCACATACATGAGTTGCTTTGTCAAGGGAAAATTGAACTAGACCAATTAAGGCTTTCACAAGATTATTACAAATACCAACATTATAGGATATCCCAATAACATTTTCAGAAGAAGAATAGGCATGCCAATTTTCTAAACTAGAGAAGCAAAAATTTCAAGACCCCGAAGAATACAAAGAACATACTCAATTATATGTAAATAGGGGAGGTGAATATAGTTCAGTCAAGAATGACTTAAGTATGAAAAGTAACCCTAGTTGGTGAATCACAATTATATATTACTAGATAATGGTGTTGATAATTGATTATTAATTCCACATCTATGTGAAAAATGAAATGATGAGCTTCACAACAGCAACCAAGCAAAATTCTAATATTTGCAACATTTCACATGTTAAAACAAGCTAGGAAATTGTAGTCCCTTCACCTCAAATTCTCAATTATTAAATCAAAACTGTTAATCATAACCAGCAAAGTTCAAAATATGTCATCAAACTTCATTCAATTAGTTCAGATAGTAAAAAGAACTTACCAAACTAGTACCATAAGTCTCAGTCTTGGCATATCTTCTTGGATATATTCTAAAATCAACAGCTAAGATACATAGGCAAGTTACAACCATCTGTAGCAGTATTGAATATTGTAAGAACACAAGGAATTGTACCTGAAATATGATATTAATGCATAAAGCTTCTAGATGGGATAAGATTGAATACCACAGAAACCCTGTATGATGAAATGATTGTCCTAAGAGAAAGGGACCCTTCAGAATAAGAAGCGGATGTTCTAACCCTGCATTGAAGTCCAAAATAATATTCAGTGTACTACCTAAGTTTCAGCTGCTATGAGACAATTTAGATTATTATAAATGTTGCACTAAGTTACATTCCCATAAAATAATAATAACACTATCAATTAGGATATATGACTTACAAGTTCTACCTTTTAGCTGCTATAGAGAAAATGAGTACCATCAAAAAGATTGTCAACATAAATATCCATTCTGATAGAACCTGACACAGATAATTTAAAAACAATTCAAACAAAATCAGAACATACTTTTTTATGGGAAGTTAACAGTTAAGTTACATAATAACCTGACTTGAGAATGACCTACGGTTTAAATGAGCACAACCACATCAATGGGCAAATGTAACGTGAAATCATACATCTAAACCAATGAACAAAGACAAATGAGGTAGTTTTTGGACTTGAGTGTTATTACTAACGATCAGCATCCGCAACAGGGGAATCATTATAGACAGCACGTCATCTATCCCAGATCACTGATGCATAATGGTGCTACAATTCTGACCAAAATAAAACTAAGCAGCACTACTGAAGGGAGTTGGACTTAAATGGCCAACCAATTCTTACAATAATTCCTTAAATAACTAAAGCCAAACATTTCTACAGGAGTTTAGATATTAGCCTTTAGACAACAATATATATTACCATGGTAAATACGATTCCTTAGTAGATTCAGATTGCATTTTCCCCACATTAATTTTGACAAAAAGCTAAGTCTTTGCTTTTAAGTACTTACAGTAAGAGACAAAAGCATCGGCAGAACAACGAACAGAAAATCCACAGTTAAACTAGCCAAGTAATTTCCCAAACTTTTAGATCCAGAAAGCACATCATCAGCTTTCTTTCTTGATGTCCTCACAGAATCGAAGTCTATTAAAAGTGGAAAATAAAGAAAATTGACATTAATCGCATTCTCACAAATAATAACAGTAGCTAAACGAAATGTAAATAAAAAACAATGAAAAGAATCTGATAAAATTTGAAACAAAGAAAAATAACCTAATAGTAAACTAAACAGCTATTTCTCATGTTTTGTCCACTAATTCTGGGAGATAGAATCATGAAATAGCTAATGGTTACAGAAGGGCTAATACAAAAACCATGCATTATATAATTCCACATCATTGTAAGCAGCAAGTTAGATGCAATAATTGCAAGATAATTGTGGAACCATGAAAAATTTTATTAAATAATAAAACTCAACTAAAATAAGCATTCAAAAGAAAAATAAAAAAATATCTGATAGCATTAAAATTACCAGTTTTACAATGGAAACAATGGATAGAGCGCCGTAGAACGAAGAGAAGCTAAAAAGGGAAATTAAAGCAAAATCAGAAGAGGAAGAAAATGAAACAATACCGATATCTAATTAACTGATTAACTAAGGACAGTGAAGAGTAAAGTTGTGTACAGGGACAACAGTGGAAAGGGCGGCAATTTCAAGCATGGAAGATCCACTCAAATTGCTAACAAATCTGACAAAAAAAAAAAAATGAAACAAGTTAGCAAATATAGATATAATGAGCAAAACAAAACCGAGAGATGAAAAGATTACTCTTCTTTCAGCCGCTTGTTGGGATTGAAAGACTTGGAAAGAGAATCCATTACTCTTTTTTATGTTTGCTTGCCTGGAAAGTTAAGAAACTAGAAGTGCAAAAGACAATCGACCAAAAATCAGAAACTATTGGGAAAAATACGATTTTATCCATGTGTTTTAAAAAATGACCTATTTGGCCCCCATATTTGGGAAAATAATCCATTTTGCCTTCATATTTTAGTTCAGTTATATTATTTTGTCCTTCGTTAGTTTTTTGTAAAATCTCGCTAGATCTCACAGTCAGTGTTGGTTTTTGGCCACCGGAAAACTCAAATAATGACAGAAATAATAAGTCATATCTCATCCAATGCTTTCATAACCAGACAGAGACCAAACCGGTGCCATGACAGGTTCATGGTCAAACTGGGTTGGACCAGTTCGACCAGGTTTTCAATTTTTAAAAAAAAAAAATTAATATTTTCCAAAAAATAAACAGGTTGAAAATAAAACCTATGAATCATATATATTCTATAGTATGATGTATTTGCACCATCACTCTTATAATTTTGCAGAATGTTGTCTTAGTCTTACATTACATGTAAAATATGCTGTGATTTTTGTTCAAAATAATGATAAAGTTGTTGGCAGTTACCAATGCTCAAAATTAGAAAACTAATTCTCCAAAGCAGAAGGAAAAGCTTTTAATAAGAATAGCACTATTGAGAGCTCTTGAGAAATACAAGCTGCTTATGTTTTATCAAACTAAAAAGCGTAGAGAATATGAAATATTAAACCATTTGGGTTAAAAATTAATAGTATGATCAATGGAGAGTCAAACAAAGGTGATCCTAGAAACACTAGCTATCAAAGAAACAATTATGCTGGCAAGCAATAGCAACTTCAGAAGCATTCTAATAGAAAGTGATACCAAGAAATGAGATAATTTGATGCTCCCTTGAGGCTGCAGCAACAATGTTCATATGATAATGTTATTCACGACATTCATGCTCTTCAAAAAACTAATTTACTGACAATTATTAACACACAGCCTTGCTAGGAAAGGAACTTTCTTCTAAAATTTGTTTCAATTTGCAAGCCCAAATTTTGTGCCTTTTAATAGAATTTTCAATCTTTTTTAAAAAAATCAATAGAATCGAAACATAAAAAATTATCTGCTTTTGGTGATGAAACTAAACCATTCAGATAACAAAAACCAATCATCAAAATTAGGTTCACAATACATTGAATATCTAATCTTTAAGTTCTGTGATTTCACAGTAATTTGCAAGTACAAGCTAAACCTATCATCAGTATCTTATCAGTTTCACAAAACAAAATGCAATTGCAAATCAAAGATAGATGTAAAAGGAATCATCAATTATAATTAAAACCCATCTCTAATAATCAATTTATCAAAAATGAATTCTCATGACAACCACTGGCTGTAAATCATAGCCCGAGTAAAAGAACCAGAGAGGAAGCAAGTGTAGTGGGGTTTCTCTCAAGTGCTAAACCATGGGACTAAAAAATGTATATTCAGCAACTTTCAAACAAATTATATATAAATAATCATAACACACACCTGCAGCAAAGGCAGGGAAGGCGGCGGAGGCGGAAGGAATGATTGGTTAAAAAGAGAGTGGTCGACGGCGTTAGGGATTTCGAGCTCTCTTGTCAACTGCAGTTGTCGAATCGTGAAACGAAAGGACTTCAGACAGATTAGATTTTTTTTTGTTTACTCTGTATCTACGGAATGGCTAGCGTCGGCTGTGCTGGAACTCACTGTGGGTGTGGCTGAAGGTGAACGAAACAGGACGCGGGAGAGGGGAATTGGAGAAGCTGTTCAATGAAGAAGAAAAAAGCAGAGTCATTAAGGTTTAAGTTAAAAATTATAAAAACGACATAGTTTCGGCGTAAAAACCGAAACCGAACCGAAAAATCGGTTAGATTGATATCCGGTTTTCTAATGTATCGGTTCGATTTTCTGTCCCAGATTTTGAAATTCGGTTTATAATCGGTTTCACATCCCCGAACCGAAAATGAACGAGCCTAGTTACTGCTAATGCGAATCCACCAATGCTTTTCAGGTTGTAATTTCTTGAGTTGTAGGATCCAATTTGTAATGATTTTGGATATCTTCAATCCCCCAATTCTTTACTTCTCCGATTTAACATTTTCTTCTGATTTACAGTTCGTTGATTTTCCTCAACACTCATTTCAATTTCTTTTCGATTCTTCAACTCACAAGCTCAATCTGGAGTTTAAAATCAGGGAAAATTTTCTGTTTTGATTTCTCTGAAATATCCAAGGAGATTTTTCTGGAAGGTAAGAACCGCAGACTTCATTCATGTTTGATTCGGAATTTTTGCTTTTAAACGTTTATCTTGTTAATTTTTTATAGTCTTGAATTGTGGATTCTGCTTTTATTATGTAGGAAGAGGGAAATAATAACCCTCAACTAAAAGAATTGGATTCCTTTGAAGAAGAAAATTTAAGGGTTTTGTTTCTTCTAGATTTGAATTTGATGCAATAAGAAAGTCTAGTGATCTTGAATCAGAAAACTTTTTGTTGAATATTAATCGTAAGCTTTGATTGATTTTTTTTCTCCTGTTAATTTTGTTATAACTGTTCTTTAGCATTTTGTGCTATGTTTTTGGATTATTTGGTCGTTTTGGATGTGAGAAGTGAAGTTATGTTTTAGCAGAAGAGCTTGTGTTGTTTCTGAAACTTGGTTTAATTACAAGACTAAAAACGATAAGATGGAAGGTTGTTGATTTGGAAATTACTGATTTGATGATTAATAGGGAAGTAGAAATTGGGAGTTCAGGTCGAGTTACTTATTATGATGGTATTGGATAGTAATGTGAAGGAGATATTGTCCTTTGAGGTCAGAAACTAGAGTAGCAGATTGCATTTGCAGTGTGAATTTCAAGTTTTTCTTGTCCTTGAGAATTTGTGTTCTGTTATTATTTAAGGTATAGTTTGTTTTTGTTTAAGAATTTGTTCTGTTATGATTTTACTTCGAATAAGATATCAAGCTTTGGTATTTGATTAATGATATTTCTGATTTTTTTCCATTTCTTCTTTTTATGTTATTAGTTTTAATCAAAAATGATCAACAATAATTAGGTTCAACAGAGAGATTAATCTGGCTTTTGCTTTTGAATTTGATGCATTGTGGGATATATGTGGTTTGTTGCTGAGGTGATAGATTGAGGGATTATCAAGAAGTGGCTTTGAGTTTTCATATATTTTCTTTATATTTTCTAAGAAAACAACACTCATATTAGACAAGAACATGATACACTTTCTCTGATGTTCTTTTCTCTAGTCAAGAAATTTTGTTTCTGATTGAGAAATATAATAAAAATATTGTATTTTGGCTCTTTAGATGAGAGTTTATAAATCCAATGTTTGTATCTGTATTCATAGTCACTGTTTGTGTTTCTCCATGCTCAGCTTTGTGTAATATGTAGTGTGTTGACTTTTTAAATGGGCCCGTGAAACCAAATTTTAGAAACTTTTCCAGTTTGTGAATTTGAGTGGAAGGAAACGTCTCCCTTTACTGGTCTACTTGCTCATTATCTTAAAATGAGTCTAGTTGTCTACATCATCATTCTTGCTGGAGAAACATTGGAACATGCATTTCAGTAGAAAATTTTGCTGCATTTAACCCACTTGACT
>CATIWJ010023806.1:0-11444 GCA_949640765.1 Croton laevigatus
GTAGAGGTCCTCTTCATACCAACTATAGTCCCTGGACTTCTTCACAACCCGATCCGCCTCTTTCTTATCCGTTGGCAATATTCCTTCGGCTAACCATCGGACAAGGGGCTCCATCCAACTATCTTGCCATTCAACAAAGCACAAAGGTTCTCCCCGAGAGGTCGGGAACTCTTAAATGATCAAGGGTATGTTTCTCAAGGATTCCATATTGCCTTGGGCCGCTGCCTTGGCGATCTCATCAGCTTCTGCTGTTTGTTCTCTAGGAACTTGAACAATTTTCCACCCATCAGGCTTCATTCGCTGGGCGATTTCCACATATGGAATGAGCTCATCTTTCTTTACCTTAAAGTTCCCCTGAACTTGGTTGACAACAAGTCGAGAATCACTGTAGATTGTCAATTGTTCCATGCCGATCTCTTTGGCTAATTTCAATCCATTCAGGAAGGCCTCATATTCTGCCCCATTATTGGATGTCCGGAAAGCAAGCCTTACCGCATATTTGATAAGGAGCTGATGTGGTCCCTTGATTACGACACCAACTCCTGATCCTTCGGCACAATCTGCGCCATCGACCCACATTTTCCAACTCTCCACGGGGTTGTCATGCAATTGATCTGTAGGTGTGAGTTCGGCAATGAAGTCGGCTAAGACTTGGGCTTTCAGAGCTCTTCGAGGCTCAAATTGCACCCCATACATACCGATCTTGACGGCCCATTCTGTAATTCTTCCAGAAGTCTCCGGTTTTTGCAAAAATAATGTTTCTAATTTTCAGTTGGAAAAATAATCCACCCTATGATTGACATTCTAATTAAACTATGATTTTTCATCTAAAAAAAATTAAACTATGATTAACTTCTATTATCTTATGAAGGTCAAAAACGAGAAAGTTATTTTTCAATTATATGCTATAAGCTATTATTAATACAACAATTTACAAATTAAGGAGTTGGGCGCAAAAAAAAAAAAAAAAAATTTATGATATATTAGTCACATAATTCACAAATTCCAATCTACTACTTATTTTGAATTAGCATGAAAATATGATGTAAATTTCAAATTTAGATCAATTTATTACAATGTTCAAAATTGGATTATTAGTAAGTTGGGTTGAAAATATTATATTAGCAATTCACATTTGGTCAAATTGCTGGGTGAATCACCTACTTTGGTGAAGACTTTTAAATTTTATATTCGAATCCCATAATTTCTCCTCCTCTCCCTACCAGGGGCAAATTAAATATGCTATAACTTTTTGTATTTTTATTATAATAAAATATCAACAAATATAATAATATTATCTCAAAATAAAAAAAAATTAATAATAGCTAAATTTTATTTTTTATTTTATATTTACCAATATGATATATGTAAATACATCTAAATATACATCTAAATACACATATTAATAAATATGTATATTAATTTATATAAAAGTAAATATGCATGTTTATAGGTAGGCTGCAAATGAGGCAAGCTACTCGTAACTCGCTCGGTGCTCGATTTGTTAAATGTCCATTTGTGCTCGTTCGTCAACTAAATGAGTCGAGCTTGAGCTCAATAATCGAGCTCGTTTAAGAAACGAGCAACAAACGAACTGTTTTATTAGCTTTAAACGAACATATTATATATATATATATATATATATATTTTACCATAATTTTTTTAGCCCCTCCCCTCTCTTCTCTCTTGACTGCCGTTGCACTCATCTCCCTTCCCTTTCTTTCGATTTGGTTTGTGTTTAACATCTCCATTTCACTATTGTTTCCTTCACCTTCTATCGCACTGTCGTGAGCTCTAGATACCATCGCCACAGCAAACCATTCCGTCAAAGCTCCACCTGCTCCTTTGCATCATGTCATCTGTGTGAAGATTTCTAACAAGGTTGTCTGCTCCTTCAACGCCGGCCTACTCCGCCATAGCCCCGCCGGCTCCTCCAACGATGGCCTCACCAACTCTAACTGAGGCAAGTACACCCTAATTCCTTAATCCCTAACAAGGCCCTTCTATTCTCTTCTCTCTGCTTTGGTTCCTAAACAAAAGATGAAAGAATCTCCAAAAGGTAGCAACTTAGCAAGCTTTTTCAGAAACTCGACTGACATTCCTTAATTGATAGCGATTAATAGAGAAGGATCAATTGTAGTATCTTCCTTTAGAGGGAGCTTCTGGGTTTGGAAATAAAAAAAAGAAAAATTCATTCAGTGAAGAACTGCCAATCGCAAAGCAGCTTGAAAATCTCCTGAAGGACATTTCAGGTGAACATCTAAATCCATTTATTTCTTTATTGTGTTTTCTATTTTGAGTTCAATATGTTTTTATATATTTGGGAACCAGATTTAGTTATGTTATGTTATATGCCATATCCTATTTTAGTTTTGGTTGAATGTTTGCTCTGAAACTTAGTATTGGATTTTCTTTGTTTCCCTGGTCTTGATTATGCGTTTAATCTGAGCCCACGAATGAGTCCAAAAGATACGTTACATTACGGTCAAGAGTCGATTATCCTATATCCTTTGCCTAGTTTTTTTTTATATCATGCATAGATTAACACATACATAACATTCAACAAATAAACACTTCTAAAATTGCCTTCTTATATCCTCCTCCCTAACAAGCCCATGCACTTCTATATCATCATATCTACTTAACCAGAAAATAACTATTGCATAATATACTAATACAAGGCTACTACTAGGTTTCTTACATTTTAGATATACTATTAATTACATGCTCTGACAAACTATATGCACATGTCATGCTCTAGACAAAATTTGAAATATACCCTGGACTTGTCTCATGAAGATGCTGGGGTGACTGGCTGTAAAAAGACTTCTACTCTGCTGGTCTTCAACCTACGAGTTTAGATAGGTAAACTCGCTGAGCAAACTTTACTCAGTGGGTACTTTAATTGAAGTTTGAAGAATTAAAACAGTACTTGAAAACATTTAGATAAACACATAGGAAAACAATAATGAATTATCAAACGAACAACATGTAACAAAATCATTAAAAAGATTAGCGTCTATTTCTTTTGCTCTTGTGGCATCGATCGAACTAAAGGATAAGGATGTGGTTCACTAGGGTACCTTGTATACTCATATTTTCATGTGATCACCTTGTATATTCGTTTTTTCATGTGAGTACCGAGATCCCTTTGTCGCGAGAGTGACAAGCCCCAGCAAAGGCAGCGCGAACAAGACAAGTCTGTTGCGGGTGCAACGTATCCTCCTGGAACTTTGTCAACTAAACCATGTTTTATTCGCGAGTGCGCATAAGGGGTCATGAGCGAGACAAAAATAATATTATTGACGTCACTAGTGCAACTACTTGGCTGCGGACGCGATGGGGTCTCTTAGAACTTTCGTCGATTTAGCGACATAGTCGCGCGTGAGACGTTGTTAACTCAGACTACATGTTCCCTCTTTGAATAAGCATATCTTTTAGCACAAAATCTCAAATCCAGTGATTCAAATAGCATTTTAAAGCTGACTTTTAGGGCTACAAAGTTACTTTAAAACATAATTTCAAAATACAACATTTTCATAAGGAAAAACCATTTGAAAGTTCAAGACCATGTCTTTTGTCCACCCAAAATCACAAATCAACCCACGTTTTAACTCAACATGAAGACAAGTACATGCATTTCAACATTTCTTGAGAAAGACTTAAAAACAAGTTAAAACAAAAGAGGTTAAAGTACCAAATCTTGGACTTAAGGCTTCTTCAAAGCTTAAGCACTTCATTGCCCTTCTCCTTGCTTTTGACTTCTTGGTCTCCTCTAAGAATGCATATATTTAGTTTCTATTCTAGAAAACCCAAAACCCTAACTTATTTGACCTAGGGTTTCCAATTTTTAGACAAACCCTAACATTCCTTTGACTTGATCTAGTCAAATCTAGTGAAGAATCTACTTGATCTTCTATAAATTCTAACTTAGCTACATTTATTTCCCCATTATTTTAAGGAGATGATAAAACCCTAACTCATTTTCTTACCTCAAATCACTAGTCATCCCTTAGACTTAAGTATTGGAGCTTAAAGAGTCTACCTTTGTTTGAGAAGTGGGGTCGGCCAAAGTGGAAAATAGAGTGAAGTTGAAGATGGTGAAGTGAAGAAGAAAAAATATTTCAAAGAAAAGAGAGAAGGTGGGCGGCAAGCAAAGAGAAGAAGAATATGGTGGAAATTTCTAGAGTAGTGTTAGTGGAAGAAGATATTTTAGGTGTAGTTATATATATATATATATATTTCATTTGAGCTCATAGGTTAAGTTTAATAATGTGTGGGCTTTAGCCCATCTCTAATTCTTCTTTTTATTCTAAGAGACTCTACACATATTTTGGCCCATTACATGATATTTGTTCACATTCTTAGTTGGCCCAACAATACTCAAACATCAATTGACTTAATTTATAATTTACCTTAGTATTCTTCCGACATTAGCGCGGTTCCGAAGTTGACTCTGATGCTTCCCACCATCGGGTCCCGGAACACCTGTTGGAACCACTATTGACATACAATAACTCGTAAATTGCTGATCAAATAAAAAACAGGTCATGACATCAATCTTTAGCTTTTAGTTGGACATTTCAATCTTGTTTATCAGTTTGTGGAATCTGTTTGAGAAAATCGCGATTTATATGTTTGAGATATTTGTTGAGATTTTGTTAGATATTTGAGAAAATTAGGTTAGATGTTAGATATTTGAGAATATTTTGTGAGATGTAAGTTGAAATATCTTTTTGATTTTGAGAAAAATTAGGTTTCAAACAATTATTCATCATGAAATAATATCAATTATTTGTTGCATTTGAACATTATTCACTAAAGCTTATTTCAAATGGCTTATCCAGAATTCAGTGCAATGTTATTTTTCCAAAGGTTATTTTCGTAATTGATGCATTAAGCCCCCCGGAATTGTATTGCCATTTTCAAATGCAAAACTCCATTTGATTGCTGCTGGGGTAAAAGTTATACATTATAATTGAATTTTCACTCCCTCTTTACATTTTATATCGCATACATTATAATTGAATTTCAAGTGGATGGTAGTATTTGTTGAGAGAAAGGATTTAGATGTTCTCTACACATCTTGGAATCAATTGACCTCCTTGTAATATGCTTATTACATGCCTCATGAACCTTTTTATATTAATTTTATTTTTGATAGATTGACCTTGTTAAACCTTCTTGGAGTGCAGCTAACAGTATGTCAACTCCAAATTCTTCTACGCAAGACTCAACTTCAACCACACATTGATTCAATGCAAGTAGAGCTTGTATTTATTGCTGGAGAGAATGATACTAGTAATAAGGATACCAAGAGTGAGAGTGTCTAAGATTGTTTTATTAATACTGTTTTAAATTATAATTTAACATAATTTATGAATTTATGTATGGATAGTTATGTTTGAAATTGCTTAGATTTGATGGTTTCAAAATTCTGTCAAGCTCTTAATAAGCTTTTGTGCAGCGCGTCATCAAGCAAATCATTATCGAGCTCATAAGCTGAGCTCGAGCAGCTTGAAACTTTAACGAGCAGCTTAACTCGGGTTTATTAAATAAACAAGCTGAGCTCAAGCATGCCATTGTTCGGCTCATTTACTGCTCTATTTTTGGGTAATCAAAAAGTGACATTTACTCAATATTTCAAAATATTGATATTTATTAAATATTTTAAAATATGTGATATTTAAAATATTAAAAGCTAGTATTTGTTATGACCAATTTTTTTTTTTTTTTACTAATTGAAACCTTTTTCTCCAAGTTTTTAATTATATTAATCATAAATTCAAATATTAATAAAGTTAAGATTGTTTTTTATTTTTCGGCGATAAAGGGATCCCTTTTCCTGAAGAAAGTATAGTTTAGCATCTTTTCTTGCAAGGATTTCCCTTCTTTTCCAAGAATACGAAGGCATTGTTTAGTTGGGAGAAGTTGGAGGGGAAATGAGATTTAAAGGAATATGTATGAGAAGTTGGAAGGGCGGTTGGTATTTTAAATTTACCTATGACCCCAAAGAAATTAAAGTTTTGAAAAATTTATTTGCATGAAAGTGGGTTTTCAACTAAATAATACCGAAATATTAATATAATATAGTAGTTCTTGAGTAATGCATAAGAGCATTGATTATGGGTTCATTAGTTCGGTTCGATCGGTTTTGTTAAAAAAAATATGACTAAAAATAATCAAAACAATCAAAAAAATTGAGGAGAACAGATTCAACTACGATAATTGGATACTATCCTTTTGACAATATTTCTAAATATCTCATAGTGTTTATTTCATTGTTCATGAAGATTAATTTTTCACCCTTTTTTTTCCTGATAAAAAAAAAAAAAAATTTGGTTTGGAGTTCTTGATGTTCTAGCCCAAAGACGGAATCGGAGTCTTCTTATTAATATAACTCATGATTTAGTTCAATTCGATTAATGGGTAGCTTGTTATTGTAATATTATTATATAATTCATCTGAATCTGTGGATGTAGATAGGTCGGTTTCAATTTGAAATGTTAACTGAATTCTCCAAAAGTGTTGTTTCATGCCTTAAGCTATAGTTTATGTATCTTTTTTTTTTTTGTAAAAAATAGTTTATCTATCTTTAACAACATAAAGTTTGGATATTTTGTTTACCGCCGTTTCCTTTTTTGTATAATTTAGCATCTTTTGTTCTGATAAGTATAACCTTCCTTATTGGCCAAGAATACTGAACATGATCACACAAGAGAAATTAGTAAATTACTAAGTATATCGAGTTATAAAATCAATTTATTTTGAATACTCATTTGTCCTTGTGCAGTTAGACCTTAGAATGTGAGGTTATCAGTTTGATTGCTCCAAACCATATTTTGTCGTCGATTTTGCCAAATCATAGAGATAACCACTCTTATTGTGTAGTTCACATTGTTTATTTGACCCATTGGTCCTCCTTATAAATCCAAAAAAAGTTATTATGAATTGGTGATTATCCTTTCCAAAAAATAAAATTTGCTTCAAAAAGTTAGACCAATTGACTTAAATTTATATACTAATTTGTTGGGTTTGAATTAAATGCAAAGTGTTGATTCATTCTTTATTGCAAAGTGATGCCATTTTGATGTTAAACAGCAAACAGATGCAAAAGTTAAATAATAAACAATTCCATATGACATGTGAATGTTTGCTTATATTCAAATTCACTTAATGAATAGCTTTTGATCAACTATAAAACGGCATATGTGATGTCTTTGTATCATCCATCAATCTGAAACTAACAAATATGGCTAAATTGAAGAAAACATCTCTTCTACGCATAACTCTAGCCCTGTTGGTCATTGCTGTAGCAGCAGCAACATCACCTGGAATAGCTAATAATCCAAGCCATGCATCATGTAAAATCAAGAAGTACAAACATTGCTATAATCTTGTGCATGTTTGCCCCAAATTCTGTCCTAATAGCTGCACGGTTGAATGTGCTTCTTGCAAACCTATTTGCACTGATGCCTCTACCACTCCTTCACCTTCGCCTCCCAAGACTGCGAAGTGCAAAAACTACTACTACCCTAAATGTTACAAGGGATATTAACAAATTTGATGTTTTTTCTGATAATATTTACATATTTGGTGTTGAAAATAAAATAATTCTGAATTTGGTGTTTATTTGAAAAAATTTACGGATTTGGTGTGTTTTTTGCTGAGGTGGCACGGGTCAGTCCATTGCGCCTGTTGGACTAGCACAATGAGCCATTGCGCCACTTGAAGTGGCGCAATGCTCACAAGATAATAACTGTACCATTTTGCTTGTTATGTTGATGTTTGGTTTCTTGTCAGTCTCCTTTTTTTTTTTTTGTGTTAGTATTTGTATTATTATTAGTTTGTAATGATGATGTTTGGTTTCATGTCAATCTCGTTTTTTTTTTTTTTTTGTTAGTATTTGTATGATTATTAGTTTGTAATGATGATGGTAATGAATGTGTGATTTTGTTTTTTTAAATAAAAATTAATTATAATAATTAAAATGATTGTTATGATTATTTAATGATTAAAAAAATAATAATAATAATAATAACTTGAAATAATAATAATAGTTATGAAATAAAATGGAAAAATTTAGTTAAAGAAAAAATATTATAATCGGGGATTTTTATAATTTATATATTTTTTATCATCTTTTGTCCAATATTGTTGAGACTGAACATTAAGAGTCTCGGGTAAACGGGTCATTTCTTCTAATCCGGGATCTAAGTTCCAATTTCCGTCTATTTCTGATTCTTCCTGAACTCATATCTATTAGACTAGCATTTTCTCGCTGTCTAGCATCATCATCGTCATCTGTACCAGGAGTACTAATAGCATCGCTGGGAGTAGAATTATCAGTATCCATATGACGAGCTACAGTAAGAGTATTATACGCATGCATTAAATAAAATACGCTGAAAAAAAAAAAACTAACATTCATACGCAAAAAAATCCCTTTTTTTTTTCTCTTTCCTTTTGAAGATTTCAAAAACAATAAAAAATTTGAGCCTGCAAATAATAAATTAAAATATGGTTTTAGTACATGTGCTAGTGGATTTTTAATATGGTTTTGATTATGCATAAAACTACCCTATACCTATTGCATTTATTTATAAATATTTAATTATAACATCTCAAATATCTAACCAAAAATAATTTAAAAAAATTTCCATTATTTTCTGAAAATATCTATTTAATTCTACCCACTTTCTTCTTCTTAATTTTGGTTTCTTACTGAAAAATTTTATTTACATAAATGAGATTCTTTTTTTTTTTCATAAAATCGCCTAATTTAATAGCAATTTTTTCATGTTTGGCAGCAACTATTTGGCCAATAGTCCGGCTGTGCCTCTAAATGAAGACCATTGCGCCCATCAAAGTGGCACAATGGAGAAAAGCTGAGCAAATACACTGAAACAAGGCACTGAAAAGAGCTGAAAATACGACACAAGACAAGGCACTGAAAGAGCTGACAGAGATTCCATGCGCCAAGTGAACAGGCGCAATGCATGGGTCGCGACACGTGACATTTGCACTGCGGACAAACTACAACGCGCCACTTACACCAGCGCTATGAATGGATTACACCAGCGCTATGAATGGATGTTTGACACGTGGCGTCGCCTCCTTCAACCCGCCACTTCAAATGGCGCATTGCCTCTGTTGTTGACACGTGGCGAATATTTCTGCTGGGCGCCATCTCAATTGGCGCATTGGTCCATTTTCACTGGTTCAGCTGACGCATTGGAAAAGCCACCCGCCACCCCACCAAAAAACACACCAAATTTGTAATTTACTACTTTTTCTACACCAAATCTGTTAATAATTTGCTTAATTACACTAAATATGTTATTATCCCTTCTGTGGCCTGTTTTATGTTATTTAAAACTAATACATATTGGCTATTAGTTTAGGTTTTAGGTCTATTTTAGTTTTGTTCTCAACACGTTACAAACTAAAACATGAAATATTAATTCCCCATTTCAGTACAGAAGTAGGCATGTCACAATTTCCATATATTGCTTAAAAACGGATTTGAGGATCTTGAAATTTCTTTCCCTTTTATGTTGAAAGATTTGTTTAATTTTAGTAAATTGATCACCTCTTGTGATGAAATTTCACCTTCAATAGGAACTGCAACTTAACTTGATCTGTATTATAGACGACGTACTCATTGTACCTCAACTCAGAGTTCTTCACTTTCGATGGCACTGGTTTACCACAAGGCACGGTAACATCATCCCTCCACTTTACAAATTCTGATTCCTCAGGTACTGTCTTGCCAAGCCCCTTTGTGGAGTGCTTTCCTTGAGGAGGTTTATCCATGTTCGTGGCTTTCTTCATCAGCTCATAGACCTCTCCTAGGGCAACTTCACTAAGAAGCATCAATCCTACCGGATTTTCCTTATCCGGAAAGCAATACTGAGCACTCTTACTAACCAAATCTGCAAAGTAAATTCCTTTGCCAAACATAAAACCTGTAGCTGGAGCTTCAGGAGGAGCTATTCTCAGTCCTTGGCTAAGTATTCCCACAAAGTTGGTCAACCGGGAACCATGCCAGAGTAGCATTTTATTCTTAAGCTTTTTTCTGTAGGGAGCAAACTTATCATATTCCCCTTCCCTTTCCAGTGAAAAAACCTCTTCCAGTTCAAGACTCCAATCTGTGTGTGTGGGAGCATGAGTTGTGTTGAGATACTGCTTGATCAACTGGTAATCTTCACTGTCATGAGGAAGTGGAGTTATGTCACAACGAAGCTTCCTATACTTATCGTGAATGGAATCGTCACCATCAGCATCAAAGCCTACTATTCTTGAAGCAATCTCAATATCCTGGAGAGCTTCTAACATTTTCACATTTGACTTAAAATCGTGCTCATTCCTAATAATGTGTGGATGAATTGAAGGGATCATAGTAAAAAATTTGTTGCTGGCATCAACAATCAAGCTTTCTTTGGTGGAAGGATCATAAACATTGTTGTTTAATAAATTCTGGATCTCTGTCAATGCCTCAAACCCCTTTTGAATATTATTTTTGCTCAATTTTCCAAGTGGCATTTCAGACACATTGATCTCAAATTCCATCATTGCAGCTCTATATGCTTCCACATTGAACAGCATATTCATCAACTCCACCAATGGAGGAGCAAGCTGACTATCTGCACTACTGCTCTTTTTAGTTGTCAGCTGATAATCAATATCCAAAGGGAAGAATTTGCCAGGTTTCTTCTGAAATTTTGATTTTTGTTCCCATGATTCCCATGAATTTCCTGTCTTCTCAAGGAATAGACGTTTAAATCCATGGACTGCATCTGATTTTGACATCTTGTCAACTTTGTTTCCTCCAATTTTTTCATTCCCTACTCGACCCCATTTCCGAAATATGTAACAATCTGACCCTTTGTCATCCTGGATTATTTGAAGGATATAGTAACTGTTAACACCAGTAGATAAGTCAGACAGGTTCAAGGTTGTGTCATAGATGCTCTTCCCATCGTCGAGGATATGACCTGTATCTTGCAAACCAGAAGCTTCATGCACGGCACTTCGCCCTTTCACTTTGACTGTTCTCATGATAGGGGATCCAACCGCAGCTTCAACTTTGTATAAATCGAAGGGAAGCATTTTATGCTTTTTAAAACAGTCAACCAGGTAATCCTCCCTGACAACTGGTAATTTCATTCTCCTTGCCTTCCTCATCTCAGCATCTTCACGATCACGGACTCCGCTCACAACAAAGCAATTTGTATCTTTCTGTATCGTGGCATGAACCTGTCCACCTACTCCCTCAATTTTGCCCATCCATTCTTCCAAATAATCCTTGGGTAATCCAGAAATAGCAACTTTCAGATCACTCAATTTTTCACTCTTTAAAGAGGGAGAAGAGCTGTTGGCAGCTTGACTTCCAGAAGGGTTTACAGGAGATGGGGGTGGCAGCTCCCTAGCAGGTTTGTTAC
>CATIWJ010023910.1:0-12720 GCA_949640765.1 Croton laevigatus
AGATTAATGTGTCTCGAGCGAGATATACCCCTCAAAAAGGTTGTCTCGATCGAGATAGGGCTTGTCTCGTTCGAGAATTACCTCCTAGAGTTTTGGGACAGTCGTCTCATTCGAGACGGAACTGTCTCGTTTGAGACAATGCCTTCTGTTCAGTTGTCTCGATCGAGACACTTCCATCTCGTTCGAGACTTGTCTAAAATCAGCTTACAAGACAGTTACTATTTTGGCTATATCTTTTGATTTACCAAACCAATTAAGGTGGTTCAAAATGCGTTGGAAAGCTTATTTCAAGGGATACAAAAGTGTCTCTTATCACAAATTCAAAATCAAGTGTTTTCAATGAGAAAATTTTAAGTTGAAAAACATAAATTAAACATACTTCCAAAATCGATTCTTCAAAAGCCAAGTTTCCACACAATACTCATGCAAATAATACAAAACCAAAGGGAATCACAAATATCACCCAACAACACATTTTCAAACATAAAACAAATTAAAAATATAGAGATGGTTAGGTACTAAACCTTAGCCTTTGAGCCTTTCAAAGCTCTCAAACAACCTTCTTGCCTTTAGCTTTATCTTTTTCTTCAACTCCTTAAAAAATTTGATTGTTTATCAAACCCTAATTTCCATTTAGCTTTTATCAAGCTCTCTTTTACAATACTCACCTCTTACTAACTTTCAACTCTATACTAGCTTATTTTCACTACTATACAACTTAATCTTTCAATTATCAACCAAAAACCTAAATACAATCTTTCAAAATAAAACTAAGGTTTCAATTGCTTATCTTATTTTAACTTCTACTTCCTCTTTTAGGCTTGATTATTCTTAAAATATCTTCCTTAGGCTTACTTGAGTTGTAAGTGAGAAAGAAATATGATGAGGATGAAGGAAATAGAGAAAAAAGGATGAAGAGAGGAAAAGAGAGAGGTAGGGCAGCAAGAGCAAGAAGAAAAATGAAGAGAAGTGGATGTTTCTACACTCTTCTATTTCTTTATATACTATGGTTATGGGTTTGGGCTATAGCCCACTCTTTCCTTTTTTTTTTTTCCTTTATTTCTTAACCCATCTATCTTCTTCTTCTTTTTTTACAAAGCCCATGATCAAGATTAGGCCCAATACAACTATTGGCCCATCTCAAATCAATCTCTACACACTTATATGAGTCCAACCCAAAAACTTTTTACTTATTAACTCACTGTCGAACCGCCTCAAAGATCCGAAGGTCGACTTTGCTTCCAATTCCGCTTACCCGGTCCTCGGGATGTAACAGTATATAAATATCAATTTTATATATTGTCTATTTGGTAAAATTCATTTTTATATACTAATAGGTATGTAAAAATCAATTTTGTAAAACCTCTTAATCCGACCATTTACAGCCGAACCAAGTTGTGTCACATTACATATTACATGGTATACAGATCATATTTTACCTTTTATTATTTTACTATTACAAAATATTGGTACATTTTTTTTTCTAAAATGTCCTTCCTTAATTCTGACTTCAACTTCACAATATATGCCAATCTAAGTTCTTCGTATTCCTGATGCTATCTGACAGTTCTAGTTCCTTTCACTTCTTTTCGGAGACCTGCAAGTTCAGAATCAACCAAACTTGCTGAGCGATTACGCTCAGTGAATACTTTAACTAAAGAAAAGCATAAATAATTTAATGCACATACATAATTTAAAACATAATTTAAATATTATAATTCATATAATAAAATAATTATCAAATTTAAAATATAATTTAAATATTGTAAATCACAAAATAATCATAAAATGAAATTTCTTTTTTAAATAAATTAAATTGCCTTATTTAAAATCTTACTTGGTTTAATTGATTTGCTCTACTAGATATTCAGACGAACCTACTTTAGAATAAACTCACCAATTAGCTATGTTACCAACTGTCTATATTATTTCTTTGGATAACTCACCAAATGGCGGGCACTAAATGACTACATTACTCACCAATCAAATTGTCACACCCCTTAACCCGACTATTACTAGCCGAGCTATGTATGCCACATCTGATGCAAATTGGTATACAGAATATTACCTAAGAAAATTTTTTCCTTCTTTATGCTGTTGTCTGTTCTGACATCTGACTTTTCTGTCTGCAGTATATGCCGCTCTAGGTGTTTCTGGCGAGCTTGACTTTACTTGACTGTTCTGGTTCCCTTTATGTATTTTTGCAACCTACAAGTTTAACAGACACTAAACTTGCTAAGTAATATGCTTAGTGGGTACTTTACACTTATTTAATATAAACTCACCTTTCTGTGTCATATAACTGTCACACATAGCAGATAATAGCAGCATATATCACAACAACATAGTACCACAATTCCTATGTGTGCAATAAATTATTTAATCACATGGGTACAAAAATGAATGCACTTTTTTTAATGAAGGAAAGTATTTATTTACTTTGCTCTACAAGGTATTTATTAGAACTTTGGAATAAGGCAAATCAAATAGATCAGATAATGGTCATTAATCCAATAATCACAGTATGGTTATACTACAACTACTGAATAAATTCCCATATCAAATATCAAATAACTGCCAGGCACTCTTATAAGTGGCTAGGCTTTATATCAAATAGACTGCCATGCACACTTATAGGTAGCTAGGCTTTATATTAAATAGATAGCCGCCTCACCATACAAATGAGAAAATAGCAAATAGACTGTAAACTACTATACATATAGTATATGACGTGTCATATCCTTATCACCTAGTTCGACTCAAAACCAAGTAGAGCTTATTGTTTCAAAGTTTATGTATATGCAAGTAAATTGATTCATAAATGGTTACAAATACTTTTATAATTTGATTACCAAATAATAAATCAATATTCAACTATGTATAGTCATTAACATATATTGGACCTTTAGTCCATAATTAATGATTTAAATGCATTTCACTTATTTACAAATGATTCAAAGTCCAATTATGCCATATGTACATCTGATGTCCAAATGATAAATAAATGGTAAGCGGATGGTAAACCCTCATTTACTCATATTCTTTTGATCCATACTTTAATGTAATTCATATATTGGTACCTTATGTAACTTACATAGCAAACAAATGCAACATAAACCATGGTAGCACAACAAAGTAGTTCACATATGCTCAGTACATACATATTATCACATCCAACAATAGGGGTAAGAAGAATCAAAACTTGAATCATCCCTTAGTTCGTTGAAGTGATTCGATATTGGGCTAATAAGTAAACTTTTTGTTGGACATAAATGGGAAATAGAATTAAGAGTTGAGTTGGGCTAACAGTAGAGCTTGGGTCTAATTTTGGTAATAGGCCTCGTACATAGAAGGGAAAAAATAGAGATTGGGCCTAACATTAGACTTGGGCCTTGAGGAAAAAAAAAGAAAAGAAAAAAAAAGAGATAAGAAAAGAATGGAAGAGATAGGCTTAAAGTCAAGCCTAATAATCTAAACCCTAGCCCAACCTTGCCCATAGTATATAAAGGGAAGAGATGTGTAGAAACTTCATCCATCTTCTCTATTTTTCTTCATTCTTCCGGCCCACCTCCCTCTCATCTCTTTTCTCTCCATATTCTCCATCTCCATTATCTATCTTTCTCATCCAAACCCTAGCAAGTTTAAAAAGGTTATTTCAAGCTTAAATAAGTTTAAGGAAGGAAGTGAAAGCTCTGAAAGCTCTAAATAAGGTAACAATTCCAAAACCCTAGTTCTATTATAGTAAAGTATCTTTAGGGTTTAGTTGATAGTGCAGGTTTGAGTTAAGAAATATTGTTAGAAGTATGAATAAGTGAGGAATTAGAGTTTAAGAAGGAAAGAAAAGCTTGTTGAGAAGTTAGGGTTTTGATTAAAGTTATGCTTTGTAGGATTTGTTGAAGAAGAAATAAAAAACAAAGACGAGGAGATTGTTTGAGAGCTTAGAAAAGCTCAAAAGCTAAGGTTTGGTACCTAACCATCTTTATTTTTAATTTATTTTATGTTTGGAAATGTGTTTTTGTATGGTATGTGTGATTTCCTTTGGTTTTGAGTTAAGTGCATGAGTAATATGTGAAAACTTAGTTTTTGAAGAACTAATTTTGGAAATAAGTTGGGTGTATGTTTTTCAACTTGATTTTTCTTATTGAAAATAATGTTATTTGAAACATCATAAAATACATTTTTGTAGCCACGAATGTTAGCTTTCCAACGCATTTTAAACCACCCCAATTGGATTTGTAAAACGAAAGTTATGGCCAAAATAATGAAAGACGCGCAGTCTGGAAATCAGAGCATCGTAGGCTCTAAAAATGTCGCGAGTCCTATATCTCGCTCACAACCCAGGCTCATTTTTGCCCAAATTGTTTTTCTCAACTACCTCGGTCATGACATACTTGCTAAGGACCGTCTCGCTCGCGACTAATGTGTCTCGCACATGACGGACCCCCAAAAATACTGTTTTTCAACTGAATTAAATGCATTTGATTTTGTTTAATGTTTAATGGTTTTGAAACATCACGGAAAGTAGTATATGATGTTAAAGACACATGAAAAATGGAAAGGTGATATAAATATACAAATGTTAGGTTGTGTGAATGTGAAATGTTGATTATAGAATATATGAAGAATAAGAAATGATTTAATGCTCTACATGGCTAGTTGAACCCTATAATAAGGGTGTGCCACGACATACGGACAAACTGCGCAGTGATATGTGAAATGACATATGAAATGAAATGGTAACATTGGGTATAACTATGGCAACATCCATGTACTATAACCCATATGAGAAATCTTGATGAAAATTGGGCATAGCTATGGCTTTGAACCACGATCTATGACCCAAATGGCAATTACTCGGAGTAGCTTTGGCTACGTTCAATGATTGAAATTAGCCCTAGGCCTTATCGTCGTAGTTCTACCATGCCTATGGAGCAAGTAAACTAAAATAAGATTCAAATATTATTTGTTGATGATTTCAAATGCTTGTTGAGTTTCGTATGTATGTTTTAGATTATGAAAAAGGGTTTTGTTGATGATTTCAATTGCATGTAAAATTTTATATAAATGTTTTAATCATGAAAAAGGGGTTTTCAAATTTTACATATTCTTACAAATCCTATTTGCAAAGTACTTCGAGATGGTTATATACCCACTGAGCATAATTTTGCTCAGCGAGTTTATTTTTTGTAAACTCGTAGGTTGGAGTTAAGCAGAGTCTAGAGCAGCAGTAGCCGTAGCAGACAACACTTTATAGTTAGTTGAGTAGTATACTTTGTAATTATATTCAAGACAAGACATGTACATAAGGTAATTTATATAATATATTTGATTATGTAATTTAATAGTATCTCATATAGAAAGATGTAATAATACTTAGTATATGGTTGTAGTAGTAGTATTAGATATGCCTAGATGGAAATGTGTGAATTAGAAGTGTGAGATATGCATGAAAAGGTGGAGGTTATAAGGTGGGATACTATAGAAGTGCTATGATGTTTGTTTGTGTGTGATGAGATGCATGATGGCTTAAGACTATATTGATAGTAAGACTAAGTATTGAAAGTGATATAGGGAAGATGAGTAAAAAAAAAGGGACTTAAAAGAAAAATTTTATAACCCAAAGGTAATTAATGAATTGGACATGGGTTAACCGGAGTTCAATCACAGAACGTAACATTTCTTGTGGACTTATCCATAGGTCTAGAAGCGATGTTGCACATGTACATTAAATGTAATTAAATAAGGATAAAGTACCAAACCTGTTGTCATTGTCTTGTTTACTCTTTGTTCGTAATACGTGTCCCTATGACTAGACTTTTCCCTGCTAATTTCTCATACAAATCACAATTCAATTAATTTCTCACTTTATTATATATTTACTCTAATATTTCTATTTTTGAATTTCTATTATGCTTTACGTTAATTCAACTTATTTCTATTTGCAACCCGTGTCTAATAACTTATATCTTGATCTCTTACTTGACATATATCATACTTACGTATGTTCAATAAATGCTTATGATTCTTTTCTTGCTTTTATTTATTATTTTGACACTACCGTATTATTTTCATACCTCTATACTTTTCATACATCCATTGATAAGTGCGGAATATATATATTATTTTATAGAGAATTATTGCTTAATTTTGATTGTAATCAATGATTAATTTCTCTTTGTAGTACTTAATTTATTAGTTTTTATTTGTTAGGTCATAATCAAGTGTCATTAACGAAAGGAACGGAAAATTGGGCGAAAATGGCAAAATGCAATGAAATTTGGACATAATTGCTAAATTCTGGACTTGGTTGCAAACAGATAAAAGTTATGGGGGTTGTTCTTTTAACAGATAAAAAATATGTGGGCTGTTTGATAGTTCCCAAAAATGCATCAAAGACTTGCGTTTTGAGCCAATTTGTCTCAGTTATGTTTGAAGCAAAAAAGGGGAATTCTGAATTCGAAAATTGGAAGAGGACGGACTGGTAATGAAACAAAAGAAAAAGACCAGAAACACAGAGAGAGGATTAACGATCAGAGATAAAAGAGGAGAGACCAAACGAAGGAAAAAAAATGAAATTCAGAGAGGAACCAGAGAGTAACGATCGGAAAAAGAACCCAGATTTTGAGCTAGACTTCGCCATCGAAAATCAAAGAGGGAAATACCAGACCAGAAATGGAAAAAAACAGAGGACGAGAAATTTAGAGACGGAAGGGAAGAGGAGATCACCGGAGATTAGAAGAGCCACAACGATTCCAATACCCACATCGAGAATCGAATGCCTGGACGAAACAACTTGAAGGGTAGAATCAGGTGCATTTTGGGAAAGATCAAGAGCAAAAAAATCAATTTCCAAGACGAGGACTTTGAGTACAATATTGTTTTTGAATTCTTTTATTATTTTCTCATTTGAATTTGTTGGAATTACAATGGTATTTCTTCCCTGCTGCTATTTTATGGTTAATTCCCTAGGTATTGTAATTGTGAAGATGAACTAAATTTGATTGTGTCTGGATTGAGATGAACCCTGGGACTACTATTGATATTTAATTTATTAGATTATTTGATTTGTTGTTTCTTTGTTGCGATTTAGTTGTGGTATTAATTGATTGAATTAATTTCAGCCGGCGTTATTAGTTTAATTCTGTTTTTGCGATTTTAGTCTGAGAAAACCTGTCGCAAATAGAACACCCACAATTAAAAGGAGTTACATGCAAACCTAGAGATAGGTCGACATAAATCCTCTGGATTGGGGTCAAACCCAATACTGGGAATTCACAGAATGTATTAATGTGAGAATAGGGGTTTTAATTAGAACGAGAGTTCAATTAATCAACCTAGGATTAGACGTTAGCTAGCTCGAGAGAGTGGTTAATATAAACTAGGAGTTCCTACGGTCCAACGAAAATAATAGTCAATTAATCGGATGAATCGAGTTCAAGAAAAGTCTTAGGGGGATTCAAAGTCCAGACACTGTTTTTACCTCTGCTTGATACTCGTTGTTTTCTCCTATTTTCCAAATTTAATTTCATTGCTTGTCGTATTAATTGTTTTTAATTAATTCATCACTAAAATTTTGTCGGTTAAATAATAGAAAAAGATTAGTACTAGTAATCAATAGTCTCTGTGGGATACAACACTCGGTACTCCGGTAGCTATACTAGGTGCACTTGCCTGTCGATCTAAGCGTAGTTGTTCGGATTTGTATCATCCATTCTTGAAAATTTACCAAATGAATAATGATTTTTTGATTTTACGTCTATAGGTTCTTCTATAGTCCCTTTTCTATTTCGCTTGTTAGTCCATTTGTTTTATACACGTTCGATTAAATTTTCTTGACGTTATTTATAATTTGCGAGCTATGGGTCCTAGGTCTATATTGAGTATTGTCCAATTGCATTAACTATACTTCTCACATTACTAACATCTTTTTATACTTAGCCAAATTTTAAGTCCAATTTTACAGAAATTTCGTCAGAGCTTTGATACACCTATAAATATCCGTGAATAATAACAGTAATTATTCACCACTCATGAATAAAAATTTCCACAAACAATTCGACAATCTGTCCTTATACCCTCACTCCTCATACATAAAAATAAAATAAAATACTTTTATAGACAATACACAATACAATCGCAATTATTCATTAATTTCTTCTGGTCAACGGTTTAGCTCACCTTGCGTACGTTCTGCTAACTTACTTATAACTTGGTTTGTAAAACTCCAATTAAGTTGATTCTTAATTCTTTTCAAATCAAACATATAAGGTTATTGTCCATATTAATTTCAGATTTAATTAAGCTACGTCAAATTTTTAGCGCTACTTTTGTCTCAACCCTACTACTTGTCTTAATTCTCTTGCACACAGCCTGTTAATTTGGTTATATCTTTTTCATTAAAGATCTAAATAAAGTGATTCTTAATTCTCTAGTTATCTAACACATGTGGGCACAATATTATCTTCTACCATAACATCAAATTATGTCCGTAACATGTTCAAATTGTAAGCTAAAGTTACTTATTATGTTCTGTCATGCTTCTAATTTCTAGATTGCACACTTGTTACCATTTCAGTCATATCTTTTTCATTGCTAATCCAATTCAAGTGATTCTAACTTCAATTTACTAACATATAGGGGTACAACTTTGTCTTTTACCTCTTCCTTAAATTATATCATTAACTTAATCAAATTATAGGATAAAGTTCACTTCTAATTCTGGAGTTGCACAGGGCACACTCCTCAGTTATTTGAGTGTAAAACCCTACCTACTTAATTTCTGCCAAAACTGTTTTGCGGGGTTTAACTAGACATATAAACCTACATATTTTATGTTTTGTACTTCTTCAAATTCTGTTTCTATCGTGGTCTAATAATTGGTTAATTCTGGTATGTTCTGTTAGCTTATCTTGTTGTGACAGTCTGCATGTTGGTCACTGTTCTGACCATAACTTTCACTGCACAAGTCCAAATAAGGTAGTTTTAGTCTCTAATGTTAGCTAAGACATATATCTATAGCTTTCTCTTTTATCCCATCCCGAGATTCTGCCCTTAAGAATCTACCAGAATTCTGATTTTAGCTTCTTAACTATTAATTCATCTTGTCTTCTAAATTTATAGACTCTATATAATTAATTTATCTTCCTATCTTAATTAATCAATTATTTTGTCATAGAAACCCTAGAATTTTTAGAATTTATTCTCTATTTAATCTCATAAACTAATGATCAATTGAAGTAATTAGAAGTAGATATGGAAGATTTACCTTAAAGCTCATCTTTCTCCTAAGTGGTTTGACTTGAAAATCACAAAACCCAATGGTCTTTTCAAGCTAGGTGGTTTAGCCCTTTGAGAGGAAGAAGAAAGAATTTTTTGTTCTTCCCAAAATGAAGACATAAGCTAAATTTTAACTTTATATATTTTTATTTTTATTTTGATTTAATTAATTTCTAATATAATGGCTAGGAATTAATCTAATTACTATATTCAAGGGCTAGGATCTAGCCAAGTGTTAACACCACCAACTTTTGCTTGATTCCTAAGCACATGGTTGTATTTTACCTCACTTCCCAATAGCCACCTCTTTGTGCAAAGTGTTTTCAATTAAGTCCCTCTAAAGTCCTCACTTGACCCAGCTGCCATCCTTTGTTAATACTTTTTGCGTACTACTCCAAATTCAATAATTCTTAAGCCAAATGAAACTAGACACATAAATATACGATGTGTTAAGATTTCAGATCCATTCAAGTTATAGATAATTTTTAGCATCATTTTCTGTCGGACCCGATTGCATCGCCCTAGGCAGCCTGCGTACCGCCTAATAATTCGAAAATATCTTTGTCTGTACAAATCCAAAGTAGGTGGTTCTTATTTATAGATTTCGCTAACACATAAAGGAACGACTTTTATATTTTACACTTTTACAGAATATATAGTCTTGGGGTCCGAAACCTAGATCAAACTCGTAGGTACTGCGTAAGTCAAATTTTCATGTTTCCTCGAAATTCTCCATACATACGATTTTGAAACCTACTATAATTACACCATTACAATTCATTTAGTCTTGGGATCTCATATTTAATACATTATGAAAGTTTTATACAACTTTTGAAAAAATTACATTTTAGTCCCTAACTTTTCCCAAAATTCTCGTTAGGTTCCATTAGGCTTCGGGGCTTTATTTCGCCTCCTGGATGCGGTCGATGTCTTTTTGATACCTTACTGTAACTCATATTGTCAAATTTACATATTTAGGGTCAACTTCACATGGAGGTCACCCATCATGCCATTGATTATGACCTGAGCATGTTTAACTTCAGAGGTTCAGCGAATTTCTCCACGATCCTTCTGAGTCTACACACCCAGACTATATCACTTGAATCTACAACTGTCGGATATTGCGTCTATACTCGATTTTCTTACTTCTCTGTGTACAACTCGCGTATAATTCACGTATTTCTTTATTTCTTTGTTTATTTACTTTCCGTTTATCATTTATCTACTTTGCTTATAATTTATTTACTTTTATTTACTTTGTATCTACCATATTTTCTTCTTCCTTATTTCTCTTTACTTACTTTTTACTTACCTTGTATTTACCATTTTTCTGTCATTTATTTATCTTCCTTCGTGATACTCTATTCCTGCAATTCCTTGTTAATAGTCCCTTATTTCTATCCATACCTTAGATTACTTGTACTTCTGGTGTTATCGAGGTTCAGGATGTTACACAAATGGCTACTTAAATCGGTCGTCACCGCAATCAATCATAACGGCCGTTGCCATAACAAATCAATGGCTATATATCAAAACTCATGATATGATCGATCATTCCCTACATTAACTCAGTTTAACTGAATTCTAGTAGAGCTTAAAACATTTTTCATAAATAAATTCATCATAAATGTTCACTTCAAAATCAATTTCTTTCATTAACATATTTATATTTAATGTTTACTTCAAAATTATATTTTTCATTGACATAATCAACATAATTATTTATTTTATAAACATATTTATCATTATATTGAACATAAAAATCATATCATCACTAAAATAATCAACATAAATATTTTCAATCACATTTATCAAATAATATTTTGCATTATTGTTAAATTAATTATTCATCTTAAATACTCATTTCAAAATTAATACTTTTTTCATTATATAAAATAACTTTCCATAAATCATTTTAAACCCATATTAATTTCATAATATTTATTGAAAGCTCTTTTATCAAATATATATGATATTCTTTATTAAAATTTGTCATACTAGTCAAAAATATACTTAATTCAATTTATATACTTATATATACTTTCATTTGCTTATATTTACTTTTAAAATACTAACTTTTATTATATCTTTTTAAAATACTTACTTTTAAATAAAAATCACTTTTAATAAAATATTAAAAATAACTTATAATTAATTTCTCATACATATAATTTTTCAAAATTATTATTTTTACCAAACCACATAAGTGGTTTAGTCTATTAAATAAAAATATCAAATATTTATTTTAACTTATCTTATATTTATACATATATACTTATATTCAATTTCAAACATCATTCCTAATATATTTTATTTAAATAATTATAATTACTTAATATTATTTTTATTGTAAGCACAAGAATGGTCCCAATTTTATAATAAATATCTTAATTACTTGCATTATAAATAACTTAAATAACTTATAACTTAAAAATAAATTAAATTATAAATTTCAGAATTAAACCAATTATTAACTTTAAAATAAATAAATGCAAATATTAAAAAGCATGCATGAAAATAAAATTTAGAGCTTTCCATAGTTAAAGTATCAAATGTTGGTCCCTTGGCAACTAAGAGGGGGGGTGAATTAGTGGCCTTTTTAAAATTATGAGCGGAAATTTGGTGGTATGAGAAGAGAGAATTTATAGTGGTTCGGCTATAATTTCGAGCCTACGTCCACTTTTCCAATCCTAGAAAGGAATTGGGTTCCACTAAGCACCAATGGCAATTACAAGAGAGGTTTTGCAAGTTCACCTCAAAACTTAGTGTTTATAGCAAACACTAAACTTTATAGAAAGATAATGAGTTTATAGCTCACTCAAAACTAAAATAAAACAACAAAGACGTTGGTTTTAAGGATAACCCAACAAACACTAATGAAACAAAGTAAATTTGTATAAAATGTAGAAAAATGAAGTAAATAGAGTGCAGAAGTCGTGTTCTCATTTATCTCAGTGTATGTGAGGGTATTTATAGAGGATATTTGAAAACTAGCCGTTTGGAGCGTCAAAGAAAAAAATTGATTATTCTAAAATGTAGCTGGGTCGCGACCGAGATAGGTGAGTCGCAACCGAGACTTGCCGTTTGGAGCGTCAGACAATGGCTCCAAAGGATTTTTCGTAGGCCCGATAGCATCTTAGTAATTGAGTAGGTTGACTTTTGTCGGGTCGCGACCGAGACATACTGGTAGCGACAGAGACTAGCTAAATGGCACCAACGGCTAATTTTGAAAGTAGCGGGTGAGACTAATGAGAGACATAGAGTTGCGACCGAGACTCTTATGCTGAGGCTGAGTAGTGAGCGAGACCAGGTTGAGACACTGGAGTCGCGACCATCCCAGGAGCTTTACTAAATTTTTGTTCTGTTGAGTCGCGACCGAGACTTCATTGGTAGCGACCGCGACACCTGTGCTGAGGTTGAGTCTCGACAGAGACTTGTGCGTTG
>CATIWJ010023916.1:0-11592 GCA_949640765.1 Croton laevigatus
ACTTCTTTCATTTCTAATGTACTATGTTTGTTTGCTTATTCAATTTACTTCTTACAAGACTACATTACTTTTGTTGCTATTTGAAATAGTTCCGTTTTAGATTCTCAAGCTAACTTTTAAAGATTAGAACATGTATCTGGACTCTCTTCAACTTGCTAATAATTTTGTTCTAAAAGAATTCAGCCATCAACTTGTATGGGAGGCAACTTGTTTTCAGAATATGGAAAGGCTTGCGAGGAGAGAATAAATGGAATATAAGTAGAAGAAAAGAAAGAATATCACACATCTTCTTAAATTTTCAAATTCTAATTAGAGTCCGAGTGGATAATAATTTCTGATTATTTTTACCAACTCAGCAAGCTGAGTTTTTGAACCAGATGTACTCTACTAGTCGTAATACTGCTCTTCTGAGTGTGGGAATGCAGCTCTTTAAGAAGTCTGAAGAAGCATTTCTTTAAGAACTATGATTATCAATTGTGAATATTAATTAAATTATATTAAATAATTAATTTTATATCAATTTTATCAGATTTGTGGGTTTCAAATCTCAAAATTTGATGTCAATCGGTTCAATTTAATGTTCGGTAAAAATAAAAATTTGCTCAACCTAAGCAAGTATGAATGTAACTTAAGATGAGTAAGTAGAGAGAGAATATAGTAAGGTATTTAGACAAATGGTGAAATATAATTAGATGTGTAATTGCACATAAATAAATCACCTAAAAGTTTAAATAATTAATTCATTAAAAATTTAAAATTATTATGTTTATTATGTAAAAAAAATTTATTTAATTAATTAGTATTAATTTTTTTTAAAGTAAAGAAAGCCTTTATTTTTTTTTTAACATGTAAAGAAATCCTTTATTAATCAAGAAAGAACAAGACTTTCAATAAGGGAAATAACATCCCATAATTGGAAACTAGCAAAAAGGCAAGCTTGTCTAGCATGTTACAAATTAGTGCTACTTACTGTGCTACTTACTGAGTTATTTTACTGTTGTTTATTTGCTGTTGCTGAGTCAATTTTCTGTTCCTCTTTTCTTGGAATTGATTTAGTCAATAATGAGGTGCCAATGTCAGAGTATTCTGTTCAAGTCTGGTAGGATTTTTATGCATCTTTTCTAGGAAAAGTTAGTTATCTTTGAGTTTATATATTCAAGTATCTGCTGTAATTTTTATCAAGTGAAGTCAATAAAAACTTTCAGCTTATTCTCCAGTTATCAGTCCACTTCTTTGATTCATTAAGAATTTTTTCTGTGTTCCTTTTGTTTTATGGTATCAGAGCTTGTCCTAGGTTCTTTTACCTTTTCACCATTTTTCTTTTATTAATAGAAAATTTCTTATTTTACTCTATGGAGCTAGTCAACCGAGGAAGTGGTGCTAACACATAAAACGGTGTTCAGAAACTTGTAGGAACAAATTACAAGTATTGGAGAATGTGTATGTAGGCTTATCTTTTAAGGTCAAAACTCGTGGGAACTAGTAGCTGGTTTTGACATAGAGATTCCAACTGATGCTCCTGATAACAGTAAGCCATGAAGGAAATGGAAGATCAAATGCGGAAAGGCTCTGTTTGCTTTGAGGACATCAATTAGCAAGGAGTTTATTGATCATGTTCGTGATGTTAACTCTCCACAGCAAGTCTGGGAAACTCTTGAGAGACTATTTTCCAAGAAGAATGCAGCAAGATTATAGTTCTTGGAAAATGAACTAGCAATGACAATACAAGGAGGTATGTCAATTTCAGAATATTTCTTGCGTGTGAAAAGTATTTGTGCTGAAATTTCTGGATTGGATGTGGATGAGAAGATTAGTGAAGCTCGTTTAAGAAGATTTCTCTTTCATGGTTTAAAGAAGGAATACACACCATTCATCACTTTATTCAAGGGTGGGAAAAACAACCATCAGTTGAAGAATTGGAGAATTTGCTTTCTAACCAGGAGGATTTGGCTATACAATGGCCAAGGATTTCAATTCTGAACACGATGCTATTGTTTTCTCAAGTAGAAAATCAAATGGGGATGATCCAGAAGACATTATCAACAAGAAAAAGGCTACTAGTGATAGCCCACAAGACAGCAAATCCTTCAAATGCTACTGATGCGGTAGGCTTGGGTATATCAAAAAATACTGTCGTGTAAAGCTTTCCAAAGCAAATACTGCTTGTGTGGACGAAGAAGATGACCAACCCAATTGGGAGCAATGCTTCACTGTTGTTGAAGTTGAAGGGAGAGGTACCACTGCTCCAAAACTACCATCAGATCAAGCTCACTTCAACTATGTTGATTACAAACATGAATGGATTATTGATTCTGGTTGTTCACACCATGTGACTGGCAATGATTCATTATTTCAGAGTTGCGACAACATAATGGAGGGAGTGTAATCGTCACAGCTGATAATTCTGCTTATTCGGTGGTAAAAGAAGGTGTTTTGAAGGTTAGCACTGATAATGCAAACATCGAACTAAATGATGTTTATCATGTTCCAGATTTGAAGAAAAATTTAGTTTCAATTTCTCAAATTACTAATTCAGAAAAATATGTTTTGTTTGGTCAAAAATGATATGAAGGTGCTTGAAAATGTAAGAAATATTGAAGCTGATGTTGTTCTCACTGGTGACAAGAGAGTCTCCTTATTCGTCTTGTCAGTAGGAGAGGCCTATGCAAAGAAAACAAGTCAGACTGGCAACAAATCTCTTCACAAAAATTGTTAGATGGCTTACCAACATTAAAGAATGTACATGAAAATATAATTTGCCAAGGCTGCTAATATGGAAAATCACATCTTCTTCTATTCAAAAGTTCATCAAACTATCGATTGGCTCCTTTTGAACTAGTTCACACAGACTTAATGGGACCAACAAGAATAACAAGCTATGGTGGAAATCAATATGTCATGATTTTGGTGGATGATTTTTCAAGGTACACCTGGGTGTATTTTCTGAAAGAGAAAAATAAAGCACTCTCCAAGTTCATTGAATTTAACAGTGTTGTGAAGGAGTTTGGGCAAAAAATAAAATGTTTAAGAAGTGACAATGGTGGCGAGTTTATGTCAGATGATTTCTTCCAATATTGTGACAAATGTGGCATTCAATGACAAATGACATGTCCAACACCCCTTAGCAAAATAAGGTTGCGGAGAGAAAGTTGGCACACCTGACTTTAACAGGTCTTTCATGGCTGCATGATAAGAATCTCCCTTGGGAGCTTTCGGCAGAAGCAATTCAATGTGCATGTCAGGATAAATAGTTTACCTCTATAGCTGGGTAAAGAAAAAGCTCCTTTTGAATTATTGCATAATCAGAAGCCAAAAATGTAAATTATTTTCCAGTATTTGGTTCTATTTGTTATGTTCATGTTCCTAAAACTAATCGATCCAAACTTGACTCCAAAGCAAAGAAATACATCATTGTTGGCTATGATTCATGCAGGAAAGGAAAGAGATGTATGGATCCAAATACAAAGAAATTTGTCACATCCAAGGATGTTGTTTTTTATGAGTTACACACCTGGCATTCAACATAGAAAATAAATCATCCAAAATGCTGCTCTTGATAATGATCTAGATAATTTGGACAAGCTATTTCCTAAAACCATCACATAAAGAAATGATGAATCTCAAGCTATAAAGAGTGATATTTCAAGTTCAAATGATGTTGAACAGATAGCTAGAAGGTCATCAAGGGAGAAAAAATAGCCAGATTACCTTAAAGATTATGAGGTACAGCTAAACCACTGCACAGTGACCTCATGCTTCTTCGCTGCAGCATTGAATGAAGAAGCAAAAAATTATAAGGAAGCCAAAAATGATCCAAAATGGAAAGCAGCTATGCAAGAAGAAATTGAAGCATTAAACAAGAATTAGACATGGGAGTTGGTGCCAAAACTTGAAAATTGCAAACCTATCTCATGTAAATGGGTTTACAAATTGAAGAAGAAATCATATGGGAGTGTTGACAAATGCAAAGCTCAACTTGTTGCACGTGGTTTCTCCCAAAGCCATGGGCTGGATTATGAAGAAACATTCAGTCCCATTGCAAAAATGGTAACAGTAAAAGCTATACTTTCTCTTGCAGCATTTAAAAATTAGAAGCAACTAGATGTAAAGAATGCATTTCTTTACAGTGAATTGGATTGAGAAGTCTTCATGGAACAGGTAAGAGGATATGTTTCCAAGCAATATCCACATCATGTTTTTCTCTTGAAGAAGGCATTGTATGGCCTCAAATAAGCACTACGTGCTTGGTATGGTAAAGTTGCTCAATACTTTATCTTTTATGGATTCAAACTTTTTGATATAGAGTCTAGTTTGTTCATTAAATTAGAATCAGATATGCATTTGTCGGTCTTATTGTATGTGGACAACATGATAATTACTTGAGATAATGAAGCTGAAATTTCCATGTTGAAAAATGATTTGTCTATTCATTTGATATGAAGAACTTGGGGGAGGTTGGCTGTTTTCTTCGTCTAGAAGTTGAAAAATTAGACCATAGGTATTTTGTGTCTCAAAAAGATGCAAAGGAGCTCTTGCAGCGTTTTGGCATGGGGGAGTCAAAAGAAAAAGCTACTCCAATAGAGCCAAACCTCAAGTTGATGAAAGATGAAGAGGATGCAAGAAAATTCAGACAATTTGATGGTAGTTTAATTTATCTAACTATCACAAGACCTAAGATTGCTTATTCTGTTGGTATGATTTCTCAGCTTATGCAATGTCCAAGGAATTCTTACCTCGATGCAACAAAAAGAATTCTAAGATACATAAATGGTTCTTTTGATCATGGCATTGTGTACAAGAAGGTTGAAAGTCTTTTGTGAACTGGGTTTACTGATGCAGATTGGGCAGGGGATACAAATGATAGACATTCAACTTCAGGTTATTGCTTCAGCATTGGTTCAGCAGTGGTTTCCTGGTGTAGTAAGAAGCAATCTACAGTTGCTTTATCAAGCACTAAAGCTGAATATGTGGCAGCAACTATGGCTGCATAAGAATGCATGTGGTTGAAGAGGTTGATGGAAGATATGGAAGATATTTTGTGTCTCAATTTCCAGATTTTATAGGGAAACATATAGTTATGTTCCTAATTTTTATTTAATTCTAAACCATTTGAGCCTCCATTTTTTGAAAAATCCACTAAATTCTCCTATGTGTTGGAACCAGAAAATTAACTTAGGATAGGCGACATTAAACTGCTGTCAACTTTTTTTTTTTTTAAATAAATATTTTTCTCAAACAATCAATTCATTCCATCTGTATTTACTTAGACCCAATTATAATTTTTTGTTAAAAATATTGTTTTTTTTTTTGAAAAAAATATATTACTATGATTAGAAAATACATAACTAGAAATAAAATTAAATAAATAAATAAATTAAATAAATAAATAATTTAAATTTCATTTAATTTGACAAATTGAAACCACCATAAAAAATATCAATATACTTATATAAAGTAAATTGTGCAAATAATTCAGAATTAATTGTTAAATAGAATTAGCATTATTTATTTTGTGTGTAATAAAAAGTACTTGCTTTTTTTTTTTTTTAAAGCAAAAAAGTATTTGTTTATACTCATCTAGTTTACATGATTAAGAGATATTGTATTGTGTTTTGATAGGAATAAGAGAAAGCCCATAATAAAAATTGTTAAACTACGAGATTATTTATAATAAGCTACGAGAAATACTTATCTACTCTGTATAGGGTTGAGTACGGAACGTGTTTGGAACAGGTCTCACTGAAAATTCGCCCTGCCCTGCTGCAAGTTGAATTTTTCAAATTGTTGGGTGGATAATCCGCAGGTGTATCCATGGATATTTTCAATTTTAATTTTGCATGATGAATCACTAATTAAGGTTAGTTATTATTAGATATAACTTTTAACTTATATATGCAATTAATCAAATGAGAGTTGTCTTACAGTGGCCAAAGATGGACTTTGAACTCTTATTGATGGCATCAGAATGACAACGTTGTTGTCGAACAAAGACAGATAAATCACTGCATGAAATGGTTTTAAGTGTATTTTTGAGGCATCGTAACTTGGTTCAAATCCTAGCAATTATGTCCATACATTACAAAATCACTTTTTTCTTTCTAAAGTACGTGCCATATATCAGAATGCAGAGAAACTTTCAAACGGATATAATTCTACACTTTGTTTGTTGTGCTGAATAACTGGTCATCAATTTCGCCATTTCTGGAAATAATTTAAACCAAATCAAGCAAAACAGACATTGAAAAACTTCTCTCAAACTGCATCAAATATACAAATTGTCTTGTTTCTGAAACAAGTTAACTCACTCACATTTCAGAAACACAAAACACCCTATAATTAAATTCCCACCAATTATACATAAGATCAAACCAATTCCACAAACAAAACTCATAAAATCAAAGTAAAAAACAGAAAACCCAACTAACCCCTTTCAATTGCCTGATCATTAATAAAATGTAATCCACTGGTAAGTAGCATAAAATGCATCACCTTTCACAGCTATTTAATTCTGTAGCCCATAAATAAAGACTTAACACAGAGGCAGTGAGTACAGAACTAGGGCACAAAATGCTATCTGAGTCATTTCAACAGCCATAGGGACTTGTCTAGTCGAGTACCAGACTGGCTTCTTTGACATCAGAACAACTTGGAAAGAGGAGACTTGTAGATTTAAAGCCAGTTCATCAATGTGCTTAAATCATTAAATGGATTGATAAAGCACTACAACTAAATCAGGCGCATGCTTAGCATTTGAATTGACTACTAGTTTATGAAAAATAAAAGGCATAATCCAAGTCATATGTACAAGTGAGCTACAATTGCTATGAGCAACATAGTAGCAAAGTATCATACAAAAAATATGAGCCACAATTGGAATATCAGAGTATATTTTGCTGATATTAGCTAAAAATGAAAAAACACTAATAAGATGAACTGGAAAATAATTTAGGCATAAAGAAAGGGAACAAGCTTCTTAATTAAAAAGAAAACTTTAAAACCACATGACACTAAATGGTAAAATAACAATACACCTCAGTGGAAAAAAATTGTCAATTAACATTACATAAATTTATGAAAAGGGAATGTGAAAAGAAAATGCTGAAAATCTAGTCAAACAAGCTCTTGACTGAAAGAAATTTCTAAAGATTAGATACAATATCCATACAATAAAATAACTAATAATCCCAAAGTAAGTGTTCTTCAAAAGCACATTTGCACACACTAACAAGACCTGTAAGAACCAAGAAAGTCTAACTCGTACTTGATTTGTTTATTTCGCATAAAAGGATAACTCAGCAAAGGCTTACAGTTGGAACATGTTAGTTGTGAATTCTTAGTATGTAAGTTTTTCATTCAACGCGATTTGCCACCGAACATTCTAAACAAATGCGCACTGATACCTAAATTAGCATTATGATTGATAAAAAAACACAGAAAAGGTACCAAGGCAAAACAGTTTACTCAACTCAATTTTATGACCAGAACGCAATAGATGAAATTTCAAGCACAACTCTAGAACAAGGATGAGATCGTGTAATCAAGATTAAGAAAACGAATTGCAACAGAGAACACAGAACTTGCAATAGATAGAAAAAAGAGTTGATTAGATTTTTCACCTTTTCAAATTGATATGGATTTTTACTGCAGATGCATAAAGGAAGAAGAAATGATTTGAGAGAAGCAGATTGGGCAAGTTTTCAAATGAACATTTTGGGCGGTATTATAGCCAAATTTTGAGAGCTACGCACGTGCCTTGTGATGTTCTTGTTTAAGGATTCAAAATTCAAATTTTCTCCTCTCCCGCTCGATTAATGTATGGGAAGTTACGATGTTGCCCTTAACCTATACGCTCATAAATATCATAATAACCGTTAGCCAAAAAGAGTCCTTTTTACATTTTCTGCCAATTATATAAAAATAAGCAAACATTTTATAAAAAATTAATGAATTATTAAAAAATTGACCCTAATGTTTGTCAAAATATACACTTTTATCCCTTTAATTAAATAAATAGACTTTTTTTAATTCCAATTAGAAATCCAAATACGTATTAAAGAGCTATTTATGTATACATGTTAAGACAAATGTTTATTTACTTATAATGTTTATTATTAGCATTTTACTTATATATTCCAATAAAAATAAGATACAAAATGCCACTAATTGATAATAATAGATAAAAAAGCATCCATGAAATGGATAGGATAAGCAACTAATTTCTTCATGTGGCTATGAAGGTTTCTTTATGGCAATGGAGAAATGGTAGAAGATAAAGAACATAATCTAAAATGATTAAGGTTATTTGGGTAATTTTTCAAAAAATTAGCAGAGTTTAGGAGACATTTTAATGGAAGGACAAAAAATGTGATGGGTGTCGAAACCATAAAAAATAAAATAATCTACACTAAATATTTTGTATATAGCAATAAGCATGGTCGATCGCATAAAGACCGGTCAAGTTTATTTATATATGTGCTAAAATAGAAAAAGAGGGTTTTGAATTGATGAAACAAAATGAAAATAAGATAGCGAATAAATTAAAATTCAAAGCCATTGGAAAACAAACTCAGTCAAAGGTAATCAGCAGTATGAAGTTCACATGAATTGATTATCGACTATAGAGTAACTTTTTAATTAAATATCACAAACAAGTTATAGTCAGAAAGAACATCGATCTAACCAATCTTTTCTTGTTTGTAGATTATGAAGATACGATCTATTAAGAATCCCTAATTAACAAATAACTCTAAGCACGACGAAGGATTTAACTTGCCAATTGCATTAAAAACTAGAAAGACCATCCCCTAATCAATAAAAAACTACAATAATTCATTTAAGCTAAATTATGCCTTCACTTAATATAACCTAAAAGGCTGGTCATAATCAAGCTATACCAATCGCTACTTCTATCAATTCGATTAAATAATTACAGATTTAGCCTAGTTGATTAAATATGTAAATTCCTATTAAATGAACAACGAGCTCTTTTTGATCAAATAACAAAAAAATACAAATGATATATTTTCCAATAAGCCACAGAAAAAAAATAAATGCAATATTAAATTAAAGAGAAATTACAGCACATTAAGGTCTCATAATCATAAAGAACTTCAACCTTAAATTAACCCTTGACTGAAAAGGGGAAGTTAGCTACAAACGGCTATGTAGAAAATGCAAAGAATCTAAAATTAAAACCTAAAAAACGTAACTGTGATGAAGGCATGAAGGAATGCCCTCTTAAAGACCTAATTATGCTTAAATATTAATAAAACTAGGGCTCTCAATAATATAACAAAATTGGCTCATTAAATAGTGTTCAAATATCGTCCCTAAGCTCTTAATTAAGCTTTAATCATCTGATGAAGTCGTGGGCCCATAACCCAATTAATTTCAGTCCGCTTCCGAAACTCTGTCCATTAATTTTGCCCAATGCTGGCAGCATCAATAATGTCCAAATAACTTCTAGCTTTACTTCCTGCATCCTAAAACTCATTCAATTATGCTCATTTTGCCTCCTTTCTATCAAATCCAACAATCTCTAATCAAAATAAGAAAAACTAAATAAAATCTCACATTTAAGCATAGTAATCATCAAATAAGCACAAGATTAGGAACTAAAAACATGTTGAATTTGCAAGCTATCAAATCTCTCCACACTTGTCCTCAAGCATGACTCAAAACTCAAAATCAAATCTGTATAAGAGACCATAAATTTCACCTTAAAACCTAATCCAATGCATGCAAGTTCCCTAAACAACTCAACATCACAATTGAAAACTTAACCGTCAATATCATTCCATCATTATGAACTCAATTGGAAAAGGTTACACTAAAAATTCTTAAAACACACACCATTCGAAGTTTGAATCAACAAGCATTTTAACAAGCAATTGACAAAGTATTAAAATACATTTTCGTAGCTTGAATAAAATAAAAACATTAAACGTCCATAGGCTTTCCTTCAAATTTTCTGTCTACTAATGTAAGACAAATCTTAATAAAGGATCAAAAAGTCTTTATTCAGGGTTAGGCTAGGGTAAATGTTACAAAAGATAGGATAACATAAAGATAAAGAAATACAAGAAAATAAGTTTCTAACAAACAATCTCAATAGAGCAATGTATAACTTGTCTACCCTGAATATCCAAATGACGACAAATGCGACTCTAAACAAAAGCATTAACGTTGAATTCAAAATAACAACTTTTCTTCCTTTTTTTATTTTTCCTTTTTCTTTTCATTTTTTTTAATCTCTCTTTTTTTTTTAAATTTCTAATTTTTTCTTTTTTCTGTCTTTTTTCGTAAACCAAAGACATCCTAAAGCTATTTACAACCAACTTGAACGCAATAATAATGTAAACACAATGGGTTACAAGTGTCATTTATTTTCAAGAATTGAAAACCATAATTTAAATAATGACCTTAAACAAAATTGCATTTACATCAAATTTTGATGAAAAATACTTGCATATGCTCAACAAAGAATCAAGAAGACTATATTCTCGTTAAAGAGTGGTAGGCAAAAGGCTTTTTGGTGTATATGGCTATATTGTGAGCTATAAAAAGAAGTTTAGACCACACATTTAGTATACTTCGTAGGCTAGAATGGGTGAAAAAAACAATAATGTGAAGGTGGGGAAAATATAAAAGGATTAATGAATCGGCCAAAAGAACGCCTAAATCATATCCAAAATCAAGACTCGCCTAGAATTTCGCCTCAAGGGAACGTAAAGGAAAGTTCTGGCATTCGCAGAAGCTATCCTAAATTTTTGCTTCGAAAATTGCTCTAAAAAACACATATCAAAAGAAACTAAATTTTGAAAAACAAATTTTTAGAATTCAAAGTGTAAACAATTACAACTAAGGTTTATAAGTGCAATGACGGTCAATTTCAAGCCAAGTTGTCATTAACTAGTCTCGTCATTCAAGGTTCTAACTATGGCCAGACTAAGTGACAAAGGCAAGGTTCTCCTCTCTAGAGTTCCTAAGAGTTTCAAATTATGCCGCAAGGACAAAATGAATCCATGGAGTAAATCCCAAAATCAGCTCAAAGTATCCAAATTTCAAAAATTTTACTAAAAAACTCATAGGATAAGTGCTAAATACAAACTTAAAGAAGCATTTTCTTTCCCAAAACAGTCACAATGGTCAATTTCAATTGAAAATAAGCACATGGCATTAATAAAAATTGAAAATTTAATCATATATACCATAACTAAAAATTATACTTAAAAATTTAAAATTTGACCAAGAAGAGCGTATAATGAAGAATTCTTCAAAATGGCAGTAGCAAAAACAACATAAAGCTTAGAATTTCAGCAAAATAACACCACAATTCAGCTACACTATAGAAAATTTCAGCAAAAGCATCCCAATAAATAATCTCCTCCCCACACTTAGTGTAATACTCGGAACCTAATATTCGGAAACCGAGACTAATGGTGTCGTACAGACTAGTGTAATATTATTTTCGATAATAATAGTAGAAATTTATAATTTAAAAATTATAAAATAAAAATTAATAATAATAATAATAAAAATGATTATAATAATAATGATTATAATAATAATAATTAAATAATAATAAAAATT
>CATIWJ010023958.1:0-25561 GCA_949640765.1 Croton laevigatus
GGTATTGGTGAAAAAGTAAGTGTTGTAAAGGGTTGATAATTGTTTATTATTATTTTGTATTGGTATTAGTGAAAAGTAGGGTTGTATTGGTATTTGTGTTTTTAGGGTGTAAAGAAATGAAAAAATTGGAGGTAGTAAATAGTAAACACATGTATTTATCTATATTATATCAGTAAATATAAATACTAATAATAACTAATATTTCAAATTTATTAACATATTGTTATAATAAATTTATAAAAAGTGGTATTCATTAAGTTGTTTTAATAAAAAAAAAAATAATAATCTGATAAAAGGAAGATGGAAGGATTAGGTTAATAGCAATAAAACCCAAAAAGATTGGCCTGGTGGTGAGATAATTCACCAAAGATCAAAAGATCCCAGGTTCAAACCTCTTGGGGTAACTAATGGTAAAAAAAAAAAAAGGTTAATAGCAATAAATAAAAAAGTCGTATTATTAAAACAATGGTTTAGTAAGAAACGACAGCACGTATATGTCAAGAATGTTATGATGGTTCATTTGCACGCGGCTGCCAGGTGTTTAGCAATATTCACCTTCTTCTTCTATTCTTTTTCTATAAGTAATCGATTCACCTCATTTTTCTCACATTTCATTCTTAAATTTTATTCAAACCATTTCAACAATAAAAACGTTTCTACTTTGCTTTTCTTTAAAAAATAGTAATACTTTGAACTTTGCTTTTCTTAAAAAATAGTACATACGCAATTCAAACTGTTTCATTTTTAAAAAAGAAAATTCATAAACTGAGCTTTCTCTTTTATATATAATTTCAAACTAATATAAAAAAAATGATATTTTATGATAAGAGATTCTATTATTGTTCTTCAGGGGGAAAAAAAAATAAAAGATATTCAATTATTGTTGTTTGATAGCTTACATTTGGAAAAGGAAAAAAGAATAAATCAATTCATGATGACATAATTAAAATTAAGCTCTTTATCTCTTTCAAGGAGAAAATAAAAGGGCATCATTTCATTTGGAATTTGAAAAGTAGACTTGAATGTGTTTTTGAAAAATATATAAGAGACAACTCAGTTGATTCAAATAGTAAAATGACTTATTATTAGAGTTTATGAAAAAGAAAACTTTTAAGGCCTATGCTATTTATTTTTAACTTTAGTTATATAAAAAAAATTAACAATTAAGTGATTTTAAAACTTTTTAGATTAAAATTTATTATTTAACGATTTACAACGTAATTAAATAATTTTTTTAACTATAATTAATTTAATACATAAATAAATTGAATTCATATTGTTTCAACTTTTAATTTACAATTTTAATTTTTTTTTAATAAAGATATTCTACGTCTACTCTAAATCTAAAAGGCAGGGAAGCGAATCGAACTCAGGCTTAGTAAGAGGAGCATCTACCACTAAGCTACCTCCTTGCTCACAATAGAATTTGAACTTACAACCTTAAAGTCGTTAGGCAGCACACTTAGCCACTAGGCCAGATGGTTGTAAAAATATATTGATTATAAATTCATGTACATTAAAAATAAGCCGTACTTAATTTATATTTTATAATATCAGCTCAAACAATAATTAAGGTCATAAAAGGGAAAAAAACAAGTCGTATATCCTATAATTGAATAAATAGTAAATTAGAAAGCTAAACTAATTCGCACTCAACAGAAAATAAAAAGAGCTCTCTTATCTCATCTCCACTGTGGGACTGAATGTTATGATTCTAATGAAAAACTTTCGTCTCATAATTTCCCTCATTAAAAAAGTCATTTTATGAAATATATACTACTAATATTTTTTTTTTTCACCTACTAATATACTACTAATATAATTGAAAATGATTATTGATCGTAACAATGAAGAGTCAGGGACAGCCCACCAAAGGCACCCATAAATCAATTAAATAAATGTTTGTAACCAAAGTCCCAGCTGAGAAGACCCATTTGGTCAATTTTGCCATCCTTGTTACTTTGCCTCCCTTTTCTTCTAATTTATTATTAGTATTTGTTTCTTCCTTTTTTTTTAAAAAAAAAATTGTATAGTATTATTAAAAAGAGTCTTATAAATCACATGACAAAAATTTCCAAAATATTCATAAGGCTTAAGGCACAATCCACCACAGAAGAATAAGTAAATTGCAACATGTGCAAGTTACAAATTAATAATCACCACTTTAAATCTAGATATTTTCTTTTGGAAAAGCATTTATTTGAACCTAGATATTTTCCTTCGCCCTTATCTTTTTTGCATATTTTTATTTTTATTTATTTTTTTGTTTTTGAAAAGGACATTTTCCTAAAACATGCAACTTTATAGCATAACAGTAAGTTTCGCAGAAGGTTAGATGGGCGGCTGGTTCTTAGAAAACCTACAAAAAGAGTACTATAAACAATGAAGTTAAAAACAAAGAACGGCTCTTTTAAGGAAAAAATTTTGAAAATAAAATAAAATAAAATAAATTTTTAGATTTATGTGTAGAGTATGGCCTGTCATAATCATGAAAGAAGCAATGGAAGAATATTACTAAAAGCCCAATGAAAGTCAGCCAAATAATTATAAACAATATAGATATTTAAATAGTGACTTTTGCAATTATGGAAGTGTTGAAGATACAAAAAAGAACTGGTACAATAAGGGCAGAGAGGATGCTGTCCAAAGCTGCTGTTGTCACAAACTTAACCCCACTGTCACTTTGTTTGTTGCATATTAATGGCTTATGCTAGCTGGTTGGTTACAACTCAAGGAGTAATGTAAGGCAAATGTATGCTCTCACTAGAAGTGAAACTCCTGCTTCAGAGTTTTTTTTATTACCCTCTGAATTGGAGCATTAAGGCAATGCTTTCTTTTCCAAGGTAATGCAAAATCGAAATAAATTCGAAACGATTAATAATAATAATAATAATAATATATGCAAGGCAACGCTAACATTGCAGCATACTCGAGGCACAACATGAACGGATGCATTATGAGATATTTTCTTAATTTCCTCGAGTATGAAACAGAGTCATAATTCGGGTAAGATAAAGAAGGTTAGAATAAACAATTATGTTAATTTGCTTTTTTCTGATTTCAAAAAATAAGTCCTAACCTCATGTACTGTAATAACTACACTTTTGCCTACCCAAAATCCCATCAGGAAGACTCCAATAAAACAGGAACGCTTCCATTCTGTTGCTGCATGTTTCCTAGTGATTGTCCTACAAAAACAAAGGCATCATCTAGTGGAATCTTTCGTTTCTTCCATCATGTGACTTCTATATTAATAATCAGCAGGCACAAGAAATTAAAAATGCAATACAAAGCATAAGCATGCCTTTTTGTAGACTATAAAAAAAATTTTCTTTTCAGCATCCAACAAGCAGGATGTTCTTCAGTTCCAGCACTGACAATTGAAAATAGCAGTTTTGAAACTGCAAGTAACAATTAAGCGCCATTTCAAGTGTAACACCACTTTACTAGTTGTAAAGCTTAGTTCCAATTTGCATTTGTTAATCAAATTGCCCTTAGGTTTCTACTAGCTTAGTTCATGCCTAGCTAAAAAATGATTTGAAAAAAATATATTTTATTTTGTGACAAGGAAAAAGCGATATGATTTCAATTCAATCTAAATATGATGTCATACCTGAAGTCCCTGTAAAAGAATAAGGCTCCGAAAGATATTTGTTTCTGAGTAGTTCAACAGAAGCAGACTTTGGCTTTCGAAGGTTATCGACAGGAAACTGATGTGAGAATTTAGCGGGTGGCGTGTATCCCCCTGTTTTTTCCAGGCACACTTCCGAACTTTGAGCAAGAATTTGATCAGGTTTATATGCAGAAGATTCTCTCTGCTTTGCAAGGATTTACAAAACAAGTTAGTAGCTCACTACACACTGTGTTTAGTTTTTAAACAGATGAGAGGGGGGAAAAATGGAGATTAGGGAGGCAAACTTTTAGAGTCGATAGGGAAAAACCTTCTTAAGAACATCATCAACCTGCTCACGTGAACAGCTTCTGCGGGATGAAGCTTGTGATCGTATTAAGGTATCCTGTGATACTTCTGGACTCATGATATTAGCATATTGCTCCCTAGCTGATGCTTCGTCGTACATATGAGAAATTGCTGACCGAAGTCGATTATTCCTCTGAGAGTAATAAATTTTTGTAGCAAGCGGAACTGGAACATCTGATTTAATTGCACCTAGTATTAGTTAATATTGAGAAAAAAACACAAAGGGCAAGGCAATATCATATAACTGTTAATTGATCATTATTTCAACTGAAAGCAATAAAAGATTACCTCTTGACTGCAAGAAATGCTCATGAGCTTGCCCAGGTAACTTAGATACGCAGTCATTGGGCATATCACTACCTGAAGTTGATGGTAATTGAAAATCCCTGCCTGAATATATACAAGAAAAACATGTCTTTGTCATGTTTGGCAGCAATAAAAGAATTGAGAATACATCACTGCATCTTAGATGAGTTATGAATATAGAACTGTTCTGTGAATTTGAATATATACGTATGTGCATGCATTTGTGTTGAGTAAAATCATTCATACCATGCATAGACAAATAAGAAATATTCATGTAAATTTGAGAAGAAATCTAGCCTTACAAGCAAAAGTTTCATGAGAGTTTATGATTTTTGTTAGATCAGATGCTGCTTCTGGATGATTTGATAATGGCAGGTGGTGCTGACTTGATATGCTACAAGAATAAAAGGGAATATGCAAATAGCAGTTAATCAACTAAAAACATCATGAAAAACTTCCTTGCTTTAATTTTACACAGTTCTTTATTACAACATTAAACTACATCCCCCAACCAATACTTAGACAAAAATACAAAAGCAATCGTTCCGTACTCTTTTTTTTGTTTGTTTTTGAGAAGAAATCGTTCCGGACTCTTGGTAACTGAAAATCATGCTAAAAAGATAAAGTAGAAATAAAGCTTAACTCACATTGCTAAACTGCTTTATAAATTATATTAATCCAAACAAATTTATGGTATGAACAATCAGAAGATTATTTTATATCCACTAAAAAGCTTACTCCTATTGTTCTATTGTTGAGTGATACAAAGTTGATTGAGTATACATAATTACAAATCTTATAAGCACAATAATAAAGGATTACAAAAATATGCATATGTCAAAAATTAATGAAAAGAAGAGTAGGAACGACGAAAAGGATAAGGACATCAATGCAGAATTCATGCAAACACACTAATACCAATTTAAAACTTACAATGCCTATGATACCCAAAAACATGCAGCTGCATATAATTTGGAGCAATCACATTGCATTAAGATCAAAGAAAGCATACAGTTTAGATCGTTTTGTTGGAGGTGGCATTACACGGGTTGAGCGGTCTGTGTTCTCAGGACTCACACCTTTACCATCCATTATAGATGCCAGATCTACACATCCAAGATTTCCTAATGGACATCAAGAAATAAAAGAACTAAGCAATATGAAAGGCATGCTTTTTCTCCTTCAGACATAACAAACTATATATGTAGATGTTAGAAACCTCAGTTTGACACTTATAGAGAGAAATCAATAAAAGCATAAGCTGCTAAAATCAATTGAATCGCCCTAACATATGGGATTACAACACACCCTTCTTATGTTTACATTAACCTTGTTGACCAAATTTATATATACGCGCCCACACACACACATTTATCATTATGCAACATAATCATTATTTGAACAAAACCCACAGAGATATCCACAGTAAAAGGTTATCACAAAACAGATATGCTTCTCATCATTCCTCACAGGTGCAATCTCCATCGGAGAACAAAAATAGCATCTATCACTGCTTGAGTACTCAAGAGAGAAATTACTCAAAATTGTAATATTTCCGTAAAGAAGCAACTGGTGAGTGAGCTATCCGCTACACTATCCCAAAAGACTACTTGCATTGTTTTTAGAATAGGATTCAGATACTTTCCCACTATAAGTGGAAATTCATCATTGAACCCATTTTGCATCAATGATCAAAGTGATAGGTCAAACTTGTAGTGAATCCAAGTACCTTTATGACAGCACAAAGTAACCATTGGAGACCATGTACCAGATGAAATCATGTGTTCAAAATGACAAGTGAATAATCAAGATGTTAAAGTAATTCAATAAGTCAGAACAGCTACTCAGACAAGGTAGGCATGACTTTGAATTGAAAGGGAAAAACACAAAGACTTAAAATTTAATACAAGTATAATTTCCACAAGTGTGAATTAGAACCATCAATTTTTTTTTTCTTTAAGGTTGACATAGACTCAAAACATGGACAACTGAAAAAGCTACCCTGGTGAAAAGACATCATTATTGAGTCACTGACAGTTTCTCAAAGTCAAAAAACTAATCTTGGCCAACTAAACTAGAGATCAGAGACAATACCAAAGTCACAACAAAAAAAACACACACGGAATAGTCACTGATCTCTCATTCTTGTATAGAAAATGCCTGAACTCCAGAGGGTAGAGAAAGAAAATAAAGAGCAGAAGGGACTTACTCTTTGTATCCACTGAGAAGGAAGATAGCGTTCCAGGTTGCCCATCCAAATGAGATACTGATTGAGCAATATCATCTGCATCCATAGATACAAACCTTTCCTGCTCTGTTACTGGTGTAGCTTGGTCTAAGACAAGTTAAGAACCATAAAGATAATGCCACTGTTATCAACTACATTGTTCTGTATAAAAGAAATATAGTAAACACTCCTTTAAGATGACATGCAAAACTCAACATGAAAAAACGATTCTCTATTGAAACAGTCAGGAAACCACCTTTAAGGGGCTTTGCAATAATCCTCAGCTGGGATCAAAGTAGCACCAAAATTTTAACAGCACTACCATGTCCATGAACAAGAATGAAGAATATCATCCATCATTTGGAGTCTAATGTAAAGTGTAGAAAAATAGAGGATACTAATATAAGAAGTTAATGACTTTTTCCGCTCCTTCCTTGGAGGTTTCCTATGGGCTGTACTACCACCATCACGCTCCAATGTTGTTTCTTCTGCAGAAATTAAGGACCTACAAAGTTCTGAAAAATAAGGGGAAAAAAGAAAAGAAAAGAACTTGACTCAGAGCAGCACAAGCACAACTGAACTAGAAGAAGAGCTAGTAAAATGAGGCAAGCAATTCACATTTAGGTCAGTTCGTGAATCTCATACCTCTGAAAATGTAAGAACATGCATAATAGCAAACTCAAGATGGTCTAATCAATCATGCATAGATGGTCTAATCAATTATGTATAGACATTGGACCAAAACTACAATTGTTGCTGACAAATGTTAACGTGGAAGCAATAGAAACACTTACATGGAGTTTAACCAATTAGGATTATTTCATACATTTTTCATCAAATTAAAGTTAGAAACACAATGATTACCGTTAGCATATGTGTTATTCTTCTTCTGTAATTCCAACTAAAGTGACAAAATAATTCAATCAAACATAAAATAAAATAATAACATGGTGATCAAAAAATAAGCAACCTGTACTTATTATCAAACATTTCATCCATGACAATTTTAAAGCCACTTTCAATGTTTTTAATGTGGTCATTTAATCAATGCTTCAAAGAAAATTATGAATCATAATTTATTTGCTCTATCAACTCTAAATGTACTTACAGAAAGATAAGTTTGAAAGAAAAAAAAAACTCAAAAACCTGCATGAACCGCATACTGACTGGTCTGCACTGGTTTCTTGCAAGCATTGCAACACACCTTCACGAAGATATTATACAATCAGATAAATTGTTTAAAGATGATGTTAGCATTTAGATGCACATCAGAAGACCAAAACATAAAGAACCAAATGTTTGTGAGAAACAAAAGCTAAATGAAGGAAAGAGATATAGAACAACAAAAAGTATGCTGCACCAACAAATTAAGTTTAAAGGCAGTTACTGTACAGCAAACTTTACATGACAGCAACAACTTAATACAAACAGAATAAATTTCCGTGTATTTGTATTGTAATGCCAACTTGATACCAAAATGTCCACCAAAGTCATAACTTATTATTAGAATCTCACATCAGTTAGGAGTGAGGAGTTCCAGCAAAATAAGGTTGGGCAATCCTCTTCCTGTTAACTCGGGTTTTCAAGTAAGTTAGGCCCAGTTATAACATGGTATCAGAACCTGCCTCACTACCCCGTTATGATGGGTCAAAACAAAATGTGTATGCCTGGCCCCATGTGTTGGGTGTGTTGGAATCCCACATCGGATATGAGTGAAAAAGTGAAGAGGATCTAGTCTTTATAAAGTTAGGCAATCCTCATCTATCAACTCAGGTTTTCAGGATGAGTTAGACCCAATTCCAACATGGTATCATAGCCAACACTGCTCCTCTAATGTTGGGCTGTCTCGCCCATAATGGGTCCCCAAGCGGCCCCCTTTGGGCTCGCCACGTTTGCACGCCGTAATGGGTGTGGGCGTGGTTTTTTTTTTTTTTTTTTTTTTTGGGGGGGGGGGGGGGGTTTGGGGGAGTGAAGAAGGGGGAAGTATCACAATCCCACATCGAATACGGCCCCCTTTGGGGGCACCACGTTCACACCGGTTAGGGGTTAGGAATGAGGAGTTCCAATAGAATATAAGACTGGACAATTCTCTTCCTGTTAACTCGGGTTTTTAGGTGAGTTGGACACAATTACAACACTTATGAGCTGCTGCATGACAACCTATAAAATCAGCTTCAGCAGCGTCTCCTTTAAGCCTCTGGGATTTTAAAGATACAGCAAAGCAACCAGCCCATCTTCAGTTCTGAAAGCAAGATTTGTTCGGCCTTGCATCTTACCTTATATGTACATTAGTTAGTTTACTACATCCAGAGTCATAACACTTCATGCTTCACCCTTCAACCATCGCAGCAAGGAAACAGCACATTTTGTAGGAGCCTCTCAGCCTTCATCAAAACAACGTTTCAACTACACGCCCTTCATTTTTTGTTGAACTGGTTCATTTCAGTACCTCACACTCCAATAGTTTAAAAAATGGTCTATTCAACCAATTTTGAAGTAAAGCTAAGCATTCTAATCCAAAACAATGCAATAATATATCATAGCATTAAAAGCACACGAGAAAATATACATATAAACTTAATAAAGTCTCATACAAGAGATGCTAATACACAGTGGAGACATCCATGTGATAATTTTACAATTTCAATAGGTTTTATTCTTCCACATGCAATAAACACATTATGTTCTTAGGGGGAAATTTGATCCTCAGTTTTTCAACTATCACCACCACAATACAAAATGAATGAACATGAAAAATAAAATGGAGCAATGGAACTATCCATTAAGGCACTTCTGATCCATAATAATATACCAATGTGAAAAACTGAGATGTTATCATGAGACAAAGAAGCTAACAACAGTACTGAACCTCACCAGATCCAAAGGATCAGTCATAGGTCTCAAACCAAATACATGCATATCTGCAAAAGGAAATGATCAAGAAGTTAGGGAAATTGAATGCTAATGCAAACATTTAAAACCTGACCAGACCGGAAATCATAAAATGCAACAAATCAACACAAAACATTACTGCACTTGAAATGCAAACTCCACATATTTCTTTCAGACCAAAATATCAGAGCATGACAATGCATTCTGTTTGTGCAAAGCCTTGCAGGTTTTCACTAATGTTCGATACTAAACAAGGCTCAGGCCCAGAGGCTACCTTTCTCATCAAGCAAATTTGCCTCGTCTGCCTCATGTATCTCAGTGAAAATGCATTGCGAAGATAATTTCTGCTGCCCAATTTCCTCTGCCAAATTGTAGGACTAACATAAATACAAATTTGAAACCAACCAACATACAATAAAAAAATAACATAAAAAATAACTTAAGCATTCAAGCCATCACTAGTTCTAAGAATCTCGCAAGGCTTGCATCATTTTTACCTCCTATGGTTTGTGATACACTTCCTGCAGCTATAAGCCTCGACATGACCGCCATTCTCCCGCTTCCCACTGAGCATACCATTGATTAACAAATACTTTTAATCTGTACACTGCAATTACCAAAGTTATTTAGCTACCACAACCTGATACCAACTTATCACAACCTACATTGCCTCGGATAAACAAAATCTCAATCCAGCGACTAAACAATGATTATTATAAAATTTTAAAAATAAATATAAAAGCGGTGTTAACCAGATCAAATCATGAAAATTATCAAAGAGTTAGAGTGAAAATATAAAGTAAATCCATAACAAATAAGTTTCCGTCCATGCAATTCAAATCCATATAGATAACATACAATATAAGCCACCTAAAAAACTTACATCTTAAACCTACACGAAGAACACAGTCGTGGGATCGCATTCAGTAGATTAAATAAGAAAGCAGATGATACATCTAATCAAACACATGAAACTATCAAATTGAGCAAAATGAGGGAAAAAAAAAAAGACAGAAGCCGAAGAAAAGAGAGTTCACCTTGAATCTATACAAAACAAGAATCAGCTAACCAAGAAGCAGTAGAATAGTCGTTCGAATCAATGACAAATTGGCGAATTCGAAACTGCATCTACAAAATTATGGATCTCGGCAAAATGCGGATAGAAAGAAGAAGAAGCAGCAGAAAATGCAGCAACGGAGGGAACAGAAACCCTAGCAGCAGAGGTAAAAGTTTGAATTTAGAATTGAGAGAGGTTCTGAGGGCTGTTTGGTCGTGGTGTTCTTCTTCTCCTCTCCTCTGTGCGCGAGGAGAGAAGAAGAGGAGGCAAGCAGATTGGAGAAGCTAAAAATGGTAAGCCGTATGGGTATTCGCCGCGAGTAATATGTTTGGTAGCGAAACCGCTTCTGTTGTTTTTATCTGCTTCATTTTTTTAAATTGAAACTGCTTTTATCATCATTTATTTATGAGCTCTGTTCTGTATCAATGTCAAAATGTCTGCTTGGCAGAATTTTGGGCTCCACTTTATTTTTTTTTAATTTTTCTTATTATTTGTTTTAAATTTTGATAGCATTATAATAAGAGGTTTTTTCAAAAAAAAATTAAACCTGTTTGTTATATTATTTCCTCCAAAATTTCAACTTAACTTTTGGCATTTTGAACAAATGAATTCCAAATGAAATTTATTTGTAAATCTGCTTTTCTTGTTTGAAAGACAACTACAAATTTGGATTTGTATGTCAAATTATTGTTCTAAACACATTAAATTTATTTATAAATAAATTCAAAACTACTGAAATTTTATTTTAATTCACTGTTTCATTTTTTTTAAGAAATATATTTTAATATCGTGTTTGGAATTTTTAAGTCTGTGCTACTAGACTATTCTTTTAAATTTTATATTATCGAATACTTTAAAAATTATTCCTCAAAAAACACTTTAAACATTGTTGACAAGTAAAAATATTATTATCATTAATTAATTTTCAAAGCACTAAAATCTATCTAAAAGTTTATCAACCAAAATATTTGTTTTTACTAACTTATAATTATAATTGACAATTCTCTGTGTTTTGTCCACGTGCATTTATCTTCCAGTGATGATAATGATATTCAACATATTATACTAGTAATACTCAACATTTTTTGAAGGTTTTAAATCATTTAATTTCCATTACAAAATAGTTTGTGTTGCAATTTCTGCCGTCCGAAGGGGAAACTGTCCCCTATCAGTTGCCAGTTTCACTGCTGAAATATGGGCCTTTGGCCTATAAATTAGAGGGTTCAGAATGAATTGGGACCAAATATAATTGGGCTTGCTTTCTTTAAGTAATTCTAAGCCCAGTATTGTCTAAACTTTGTAGCATGGCATGGTTATTTCACAGCCACTTGTGCGATAAAAGAAAAAAAAGAAACTCACAAAAACACCCCTTTTATTTAAATTTTAAAATAACATATGGCATCTTTTAACTTTTAGTGACAAAAACGTCCCTTTTTAAATTTTTAATACCATAAATGGCCATTTTCAAAAAATATTCAACAAGTGTTCCATACAAGTTCAAGACATCAAATGTAAGAAACAAAAATTCTAGCATAACTAAAACACCAAATTTCAGTAAAAAAAAATCAAATTCAACATGAAAAACTCGCATAAATTTAAAAAAAAACGAAACTTTTAGCATATTAAAAATGCAATTGTTGTTCAAAACATATTCAATTTCTATATAACTGTTGTCTTAGTATCACATACAATTATGCACGTTTTTTGTTCATCATGTATTCACTTAAGATGAAAACAGTTAGAAATGTTCACTTAAGATGAAAATAATTAGGAGGCGTTTGATGCGGGGTAATTAAGAAAGGGAAAGGGAATGAAATAGACTGATTCCTTTACTTGTTGTTTGTTGCGCTAATTTATTCCATTCCCATTCTCTGTCCTTGATTCCAATATTTTTTTTACTTCTTTTTTATCTTTTTTTTTTTAACTTTTTTTATTTTCTTTTATCTTTTTTTTTCTTTTTTCGATTTTTTTTTTATTTTATGTTTTCTTTCTTCTTCTTTAATTTTTTTTCTTTTACCGTTTTTTTATTTTTTTCTAGAATAACATATAACGTAAAATAAAAAAAATAGATATATGCCTTCTATAATGTAAAATAAAATATAACATGAATAAATAAATTTCTTTGTATGAATAATATAATCTGTAGTACAAACTTTTATACCCAAAATAAGATATATAATGTAATACAACATATAACTTATATAAAATCAAAACAATGTGTATGCTTCATGTCAATTTTTTCTTTTAAAAATAAAAATTATAAGTTCTAAATACATGTACTTCATGTCAAAAATAAAATTTAAAAAAAATTCTGATTCTCTGCTTCAAATTAAACAGTAATAAAGGGAATTAAAAGGCAAACCATTCCGTTTCTGGAGCAGAACCAAACAGCCAAGGATATTCAAGGTGATTACATTCCTTTCTTCATATTTCTCTTTCTTAATTCCATTATATTTCTCTTGTGCGAACCAAACACTCCCTTAGAAGAAATAGATAAAATTGTTTCACAAATGCATATTAGGAAAATGAAAAAAAATAATGTACATTTTTTGTTCAATATATGTTCAAATGATATGCAATTTAAATGGAAATGGTTAGAAAAAATAGATAAAATTGTCTCATAAATGCATATTATGAAAATAAAAAAAATAATTTACATTTTTTTTTTCAATATATATTCGCATAATATTCACTTAAGATCAACAGACAAACAATTAAAAAAAATAGATATTTGGGTTATTTTTGTCACTTGAAAATTTAAATGGGCCATTTTTATCACTTAAAATTTAAAAGGCCTATTTTTATCACTTGAAAATTTAAAAGGGACATTTTTTATCAAGTAATCTTAAAAAAGGCCGTATTTAGCATTATCCCTGAAAAGAAAAAAGAAAGATTTAACATTTAAGCATGCAGAGCTAGCTAAGCCAAATTTTGATCTAGCGGAGTAGAGACAAGTTCAAATTTGGTTCCCCTCATTAGAAATTGACAAACTCAAATTCGATTCGATTCAACTTATTGAACTCAAACATACCAAACTTGAATTTGATAACTCGAAACAAAATTATTTTGTGAATTTTTTTTATTACATATTTATATAGTAAACCAAACTCTCGGAAAGCTCGACAAATCATGTTTGCGAGCTTGAAAATTAGGTTTGATCTCACGTATCAAGCTTGAAAGCACGCCTCGAGCTTGACTGGTTTTTTAAAGTAAAATTCATACAAATTTCCATAGCATCAAGTCTCGTGTAGCTTGCATACGCTTAGAACTCTATATGGATCCTCTATGACTTTGCTATATCATAAGGTCTGCCCACTTGATATCCACAAATTAATGTTTAACATGCCATATATATGATTGATAGGTTATACAATACTTATATTATATTATGATTTATTTACTAAGTATTAAACTATATTTTAAAGTTTTATTAGTAGTTTTTTTTTTTTTATTTCCACAAATAAATATTCCATTTGTTTCTTTTCATACCTACTAATATTAGCCTTCAATCGGATGTTAGCAAATATTATTTGATATTTTTCTTTTTTCTTTTCTTATAAATCATGCTTACAATAATATTGTCAGTAATTTAGTTTTAAAATAACTAGTAAATACAAGTGAAAGACTTAAATGTGTTCCGATAAGTAAATTCAATCAAATACAAGATTAAGTGGATAAAAAAAAAGAAAAGAAAAGGTAATTGTAACATTATTACAACAACTACATCATGACATCTTTGTTAAAGTGTGTTTCTCAATTAAACTTAGTCAATCAATAAGCTTCTATTAATTAATCCGAAGTATTCTCAAACTTGAAACATCTAGTAGCCAAAGTTGTCATAATGGTAGAACCCACAAATGGCAAAGTACTAGGATTGCAATGAAACATTGTCTTCCTTTTGTTCTTTAATTAGCACACGATTAAAAGTGAATTCTTAATTACCAAAAGTCATAATCAACATTAATTAACTAACTAACGTATTAAATTAATATATGAACATCGACAAGATCATTTGCTCAATATTCACGCGATAGTGTGAACTTAGCAAACAAAATTAATATGTTAAGTTAGAATTCATTATAATTTTACCTAATCAGAAAATATCTATCATCATCATCATCATCCGCGTAGCATATATGAGTAGGTTGGTTGTGGTCAATTTTATTTGACTTGATTAGGGCTAAGCAAACTGAACACTGGACTAAAATTAGACTATAGTTTAAACATATAACAATTGAAAAAACATAAATATAAGTTGAAATGAAAAATACTTACTAAATCTTATATATGAGGTTTTTTTTTTTTTTTAATAAGGTGTTCATATCTATGGACTTGACTCAATACCTATTCATACCAAAACGTTAAAATAATCATGGTCAAGCAAAATTTGCATCGATAGAAATTCGAATTCACTACTTATACCGAATTTATGAGTTTAACCATAAACAAAGTTAATGACAAAATTTTTTTCTCAATTTAATTTTTTTTTTCCAAAGGAAAACATCATTCTTCATGGTTTAGACAATAATTCATCATTTGAAATCACAACGAATAGAATCTATATATGTGGTTGGTCTCACATCAGGGGAGTCGATGAAATGGCAAGAGTTTCGTATGACAAGTAACAAACATAACGAACATGATGTGGGGACATTGGATCTTCCACAAATGAACAGAAATTAGTGGGCATTGTCGGGATTAAGGCAAACAAGCTATAATGTAGAAGCCACTAGGAGTGCTCAGACCCCTTTTTCATATACTATGAAAAAAAAAAAGGGTAAACTAACAAGCATCCGTGCATTTTCGTTTTTCTTTAAAATGAAGACTTTTTTCATTTTCTGTTTTTTTTTTTTTTTTAAGAAGAGACCCAAATGGAAACTATGATGTTGTCCGTACAGTTGTGCCATAGCATAGAGTCGACCGGCCAGAGTGGGAAACCGGTTCAGTGCGGCTGCTTTTGCATATGGAGGGTTCATTGTCGTCTAGGGTTTTTGCATCCTTTTATATTACAGTTTTTGCTGTCCAAAACAGTTTCATAAGTTAGTTTTGTTTAGGTCATTTGTTTGATTTATATTAATTTTTTCGTGTTCATTTAAAACAGTTACTACTTAATAATAATTGATGTTGGACTAAGATCAAGATATAGTTTATTAAATTTATTTATTTATTTTTATTAATACTCATCACACCCTGTTGGTGGATAACATTTTATTAGAAAAAGTTTGGATCTTGGGACTGAAATAAATTATAACAGCTCGCAATTAAAAATTTAATTATGTACTATAAATACAACTGAAGACCTCAATTTTTCTTGGGCTGATTAGTGAGTATCGATAGCTATTTATAGTCTTGGCTTGGAGGTGCCACGCGAGCTGTTGGTGGCTCGGGGTGATATAGGCCTGGTGCTAAAGGTCGGTGGCCCAACCCTGACGTGAGATCGGTGATCCACTGGAGGTCGTGGCCCACGTACCTTTCCCAATTCAAGACCTCCGATCTTATCAAATTTCAGCAGGTGAGTCTTTAAAAAGTAGAAAAGTGTACAACATATATAAAATATAAAATTATTTATATTTCATACACACTATACATCATCAAATTTTTTAAAAATCTTAATCCACAATAAGTGATACGAGAGTTGGAAAATTAAGTATATATTTTTGAAACATTTATCTATATTAAAAAAAAAATTTTTTTCCCAAACATTTATGTAAAGAAAATGGTCAACGGAGAGTTGGAACCCAGTCTCAATTGAACTACTTTCTGTGCTCTCTAAGTAACTACTAAGTGATTAATAAACATTTAAGCTCTTATTAATCTATCTATTTTAAGTCTTCATATTAATTTTTTTTTTTCAAAAAAAAATCTACACATAAAAATCTAGTACGACATGAATTTCAAATTAAAAAAAAATTCAAAATTTTCCACTAATTTCATAAGAAAAAGTTAGGAAAGGAAAATTCTATGCAAGATTCTAATTTTTGTAGTGAATAAAGTAGCGTAGTGTAATAGATTCTGTAGACGACATAATCATTCTCATTCCACCTTTCCGTTTTTACTTTTGTACCCTTTACCCCTCCCTTTATTTCCAATTTTAACAGTTAACCCGACAATCATACGCTACAGCCAATACCACAAAACCCTCTTAATCTCAGCCGTTCCTTTTGCTCTACTTTTTCTTATATCAACGGTCCACGCGCTACGACAAATTTAAACTTTTCCTCCTCCTCCGTTTCAAAGTTGTATATATTACTTTCTTTCGCGGCCTCTGCTTTTACATGTCCTTGCCTACTTCTCTTCGAACTCCGATCCTCAATTTTGCCATGTAATCTTCAAATTACGGCTTCAAAATCCAGAAATTTGCAGGAAAGTCGAAAACTTGAAAATCCAAACGGTTCTTCTACACAGTAGCAACAATGGCCATTGCTTTAGAATCCCTTTTGTCAGTATTAGGATCGGATCATTCTTCAGTGGTTTCGATAAATCTATTCGTAGCTCTTCTCTGTGGATGTATTGTGATCGGACATTTACTAGAAGAGAACCGGTGGATGAACGAGTCCATTACAGCTTTGGCTATTGTTAGTATTACTAGACCAGTTTGAATTTTGAGTTGATTTGGGTGTGTAAAAAGGCATAATTTCGTAGGGTTTTTTTTTAATTGAATAAATGCAGGGTTTATGTACTGGAGTGGTTATTTTGCTTACAACAGGAGGAAAAAGCTCACGTCTTTTAGTGTTTAGTGAAGATTTGTTCTTTATTTATCTTCTTCCTCCTATTATTTTCAATGCTGGGTAATTTTCCTCAGACCTAATTATGATTAAATAGGCAATGAATGGTCTCTTTTTTTTTAAACCATTGAATTGATTATGGTGTGTTTCTTCAGGTTTCAGGTGAAGAAGAAGCAATTTTTCAGGAATTTTATGACTATTGTGCTATTTGGTGCAATTGGTACTCTTATATCTACTGCTGTCATATCCATAGGTACAAAATTAAAAATCAATTTAAGGGAGAACAAGAAATTTATCTTACCAATTTGAAGAACTAGCATTAATTATATGATTAATTCTTTTGATTTTATTTTACATAGGTGCTATGCACTTCTTCAAGAAGATGAATTTTGGTTCCCTTCATATAGGAGACTTCCTTGGTATGCTAAATACCATTTAGTACTTGTTCTTTTTCCCCCATAGTTTTTTGCCTTTGTATATTTGATTATTTCCATTTAATGCAGCAATTGGAGCAATATTCTCTGCCACAGATTCTGTTTGCACTTTACAGGTATAAATAGATTGCTGAATTTACAATCTGGATACAAGTTTTACACTACAAGAGCTTAATTTGTTTGATTTTTATTGCTATAGGTGCTTAATCAGGATGAGACACCTTTGTTATACAGTCTGGTTTTCGGCGAAGGTGTTGTAAATGATGCCACGTCAATTGTGCTTGTCAATGCAATCCAGAGCCTTGATCTCTCCCACATTAATTCGAGCGTTGCTATGCAATTTGCTGGGAGCTTTCTAAATCTGTTTATCTCAAGCACTGTTTTGGGAGTTATAGTAAGAGTCTTTCCTTATCTGTGTTTTTGTACGTGCTTCTTTGTTATGTGTTATTTGATGCTATTGTAGTCTCTCTCTCCTGCAGGCTGGACTATTTAGTGCGTACATTATTAAGAAGCTCTATTTTGGAAGGTAGTTAGGACATTCAAAGCGGTCTAATACTGCTAATTACTAATTATGTTTCTCTTATATTTCCTGCTTTCTTGTAAAATGCAGGCACTCGACTGACCGTGAGGTTTCTCTGATGATACTTATGGCTTACCTTTCATATATGCTGGCTGAAGTAAGTTTCTAATAAACAAGATTAGGGCACCTCTCTCAAGGATCTTGTTTTCTGCATCATTCTGTTCCGATATTGTTGAACTTTTGTTTTTCTTGCAGCTGTTCTATTTAAGTGCTATTCTTACTGTTTTCTTTTGTGGGATTGTTATGTCTCACTATACGTGGCATAATGTGACTGAAAGTTCTCGGGTGACAACCAAGTATGTTATACAACATCCTCAGAATAAAAAAATGTCATTTGAAATTCAGTAATATATTTTGATCCTGTTTCTTTAAAATGCTAGCTTGCTATTGCTTTACTAATATTTGGATTGTTTTAGGCATGCGTTCGCTACTTTATCTTTCATTGCTGAGATATTTATCTTCCTTTATGTTGGTATGGATGCATTGGACATCGAAAAATGGAAGTTTGTAAGGCATAGGTAAGGCTAATGCTTAGTAATCAAATGATAAGCAATTTATATTCCTAGATTGTCTAATGCAAATCAAACAGCTTTCCAAGTATACAATTTGCTAATTGACGGTATTAATTCCTGCTTTTCTCCTCAGCCCGGGCACATCAGCTGGCGTGAGTGCGATACTCATCGGATTGGTTCTGATCGGAAGAGCAGCCTTTGTTTTCCCCTTGTCTTTTTTATCCAACATGACTAAGAAGCATCCTTATGAGAAAATTGACATAAAGCAACAGGTTTGGCTATAATTTCGAATTCTCAGAGTCCAAGAATCATTCAACATATAAAATGACGCTAATGTTTGCTTTTCAGGTAACAATTTGGTGGGCTGGTCTTATGCGCGGTGCCGTTTCAATGGCTCTTGCCTACAATCAGGTCAACAAGCTTTAATAAGCATTAATTTTCTTCCCCTTTCAGCTAAACGCTGCCAAGATTTGTATCAAAAGGGTAAAGATTTTATTTTTGTTTATGCAGTTCACAAGATCAGACTTCACACAATTACGCGGAGGTGCTATCATGATCACCAGTACCATCACAGTTGTTCTTTTCAGTACAGTGGTAAGACACTTCTTCATAGATAAACAACTAACTTCCTCTATATTATCTTCTTCCCTTATTCTGCTATATGCTATTTTATCATTCAAATAATAATGTACAAAGGGAAATCATCCTTCTTTTCGCAAAAAAAGTCTAAAAAACTACTTCTTTCTTAATTAACTCTTGAATATTTGCAGGTTTTTGGGTTGATAACAAAACCATTAGTAAGAATCTTGCTTCCATCTCCAAAACTTACAAGTAGCATGTTATCTTCAGAACCTTCTAGTCCAAAAAACTTAACATCCCCACTTCTGGATCAACAAGATTCAGAAGAAAACAAAGGTGGGCAGAATTTAGACCGGCCAACGAGCTTAATGATGCTTCTAAGCACACCTTCTCATTGTGTCCACCATTATTGGAGATCATTTGATGATGCTTTTATGCGACCGGTTTTTGGTGGAAGAGGTTTTGTTCCTTTTGTATCAGGATCTCCTACTGATCAAGATCATAATCATCAATGGCCATGTTAGAAGGATTTTGCTTACATCATATTGATCAATGACTACTAATTTTTATCAAATTATAAATATAGGTACATAGTACATAGAGTTGTGAATCAGCTTGCGGTGTGAACTTTGTTAATAGTGAGAAGAGAGATTTTCAGAGTGAGGTTTGTGTTGCGACACCACTTTTTTTTCAGGGTTGTCAGCTTGTAATTTGCTTCCATTTTGGTGAGAGTTTAATTTTTTTTTACCCTTTATGGTTTTGGGAAATGAGATTATACTGGATTTTGTATCAGAGAGAGTAGAGTGTTACTTAATAAAATGATTTGTATTTTTTCATTAATTTGTTTGACCAATGCAATGGAGGTGGCGAATTCTAATAATATTGCCTTGTATGTGTTAAAATAAGCCAACTATAAAGCATATATAATAAGACTTAATTTCTCAGGGGGAAAAAAGCTTAATTTGTCATTTTGACTTTAAAAAAATATATATATTACTATGGCCTAGGCTCACATATTGGACTTTTGGTTTTATTTTGCAAAACTACAGGACGTTTGTTTAGGACCCTTTTTTTTTTCCATGAAGGTAATTGGAGAAATATTAAAATTGATTTTCTTTCAAAACCAAATTATATTATTGAGTGTCGAAATTAAGAGAAAAAAAAAAAACATTCTCAATTTGAGGAATTTCACTTTGCATTATAATTTAGACATTAATCAGGATGAAATTCTGCAAAATTCTCGATTTCCATAGTTCTAGCAACTGTGTTTGAAAAAATGGTTCCCTAATGATTAATTGCGCAAATTCGATTTTTTTTTTACCTAAAGGACCAATAAGTAAAACTTGCCTGTATACTTGATTTCTGATACTGAATCAATTTTGCAATATTCAAATATTACGTAGAACGATAATCTAGACAGCCCTATATTAATCAATCCAGCGGTATGCAAACCATGTATTATTGCCCCTTCAGGTTAGACAATACACGAAGAAAACTTTGCAATAACAGCTCCAAAACCTTTCAGTAAATTGTCTCATTGGTCAAATTGCTTAAGAGTACCAATTATTGGTTTCTTTTATTAAGATGAGATCAGTTCTTTTCTTTACATGCAGCTGAACTGTTGCAAGAACTACTAACACAAAATTAAACATTACCAAAACAAATAAAGAACAAAAATTTTGTAACTCTTTTGGGCAATCAAAATCAAAAATCAAAATCTTCCTAATTTATATTAGTCCTCCACTCCTATGGATGAATAAAATATCCAAGAGCCACACTGATGAGAGCAACTGTACAAACAAAAAGGGGAGGAAAACTCTTCTGACTTCTTTTCATGTTTTTCCTTTTTAACAACTCCTACAAAAAAAAAAGCCAATATCATAAGTACTTTTAGGAGTGGAAGTTTCTCTATCTCTTGAAAGTTAGTTGGCATCAGATGTATACGGTTTTTAGACATCATTGTATTATAAGTAACATATAAAATGTAAGAAAAAACTGCGTTACTAATATTCATCCAAAGTGGTGAAAACTGCTTGAGGAAAATTTTATAAATCGAGTGTTAAGGGCAATCATATTTTAGTGCAAATTATGAGGTACTATTATAAGCTTATAAGTCACTATTATATTCGATTCAAAGCTATATATTAGTAGCTGGTCAATCCAAAACATTTTATGGCAGCCAAAAGGCAGTGATATTGCAGAGATACTTTCTAATTTTTCATCTGTGCAGTTGGTCTTATTAATAGGAAAAAATGTAGAGAAATAAAAATACTCACTACTTCATACTTCAGCTGATCCTTCTCTTTAATGCTTTTGTTCCTCTCATCGGACAACTTTGTGATTGTATTATTAGCCTGCAAAATAGAACCAACAAAATAAGGCTAGGTTTGAATCTACTACGAAAAAGTTTTGTAATAATCTTCTCTCGAGTATGAAATATGAAGAGAAATCGTTGTTTGCTTTTTATGTGATAAATGCTAATATTTAGTACAAGCACAGTTAGATGCTTTGCCAAACGAATAGAAATCAAAATGAACCCATTGTTCTAGGCCATCACTCATCATAACAGTATGTTTTAGTTAATTTTGTAGAAAACAAACCTCTCTAATTTTTGAATCCATTACGTGCAGCTTTGATTTCAGCTCCTCGAAATCCTTGACTAGTTTTGATTCTGCTACATCCTTTTCAGCTTCCAATTCTTCCCTTGTATCTTCAGCTGGTTCTGATTCAGCATTTTTAACCGTCTTTAACTCCTCAATATCCTTGGCGGGTTGAAATCCTGAAACTTCTTCAGTTGACTGATAAAAAAAACATGACAATTATGTCAGGATCCCTATAATAAAAATGAATGGATAGATCTAGCACATAATTTTCTTCTTAATGAAAATTAAACAATTTACCAATTGTACTGTCTATTTAATTGCACTTGTGTTCCAAGAGAGAATCCTCAAAACAGAAGAAACTTGACAGAAATAGTGGAGGTAGGAGGAGGAAACAAAGTCTTTGCCAAAACAATTTAAGAAATGTTTATAATGCTCTTACATTTTCTGGTGGAGGTATGTTTTCAATGCCACTCTGTGCTATATCCCGATGCAAAGAAGTGTCATGACTTGGGTCTTTCTTCAGTTCTACGTTGTTTGGAAGAAGAACTGGTGAATTTGGTGGGCTAATAAGAATTACTTTCAGTTTCTTCTCTTCAATATGTTTTCCATCTTCTTTGGAAAACTGACAAATAAGACAAGAAATTGATGCATATGAGTATTTGGAAAAAAAAAAAGGGGCTAATTTCTTATCATGAAAACACTATAGAATTAAAGGGAAATAAGATTTCTTACCATGTGAGACCCGACGTCTTCATCAGTTGTTCTAAATGGCACAATCACACTTTGAACTAGAAATTTATCTTTGCATTGAAAATCAGGTGGAGCTACCTTCTGAGGCAGCATGGTAACTACAAGAACCAAATAGTGAACCCAAAGTAAGTTATTATTATATATATGTAGTTCCAAACAAAAAAAACTGCTCGCAATTTCAATAGTTTTTACATTGAAGATGGTAAAAATGGTTTATTCTAAGGGCCACTTGTAACAATTGAATTTCACACACTTGTAACAAATGAATTTCACAAAATTTTGTGAAATTCATTTGTAACAGGCTTGTTAATACATAGAATAGGGTGCTCGTTTAAATCATGATGTATCATGCAAGAATTCAAGCATAAGAATACATCCTTACAATAATACCTGTGAATTCACAAGTTGCATTTGGCTTAATAACTCCTATGTTAGGCCGAACGCAATACTTTTTGGGAGAAGTTGTCTTCACCTGCTAACATTGAATCATTTTTAGTAATTTCATTGCATGAAAACTAATAAATACAAAAGTTTTAGATAGATTATAAAGCAATCTCAATTAAATATATATTTTTTTAATATGCATAATATAGAAAACATATGATGATCACCTTGAAGGCAACACTCTGTTCAGACTTGTTTCTCAATTGAACTGAACATGAGCTTTGCTTTTTCAATTCGACTGCAAAATTGAAAAAGTATATAATTAATCATTAAGAATTCGTGAAATAGGTAACAATATATGATTTATCTGCTACAAAACAAAACTACAGAGAAGCTTGATCAAAGCTACTAATTCTAACTCAAAACTTAGATATAAAAGCAAAATCATAAATACTAAACGGTTTTCCAAGTACTTAATTAAATTATATGCGAAGAAAAAAAAAGCCACTAATCAATCTAGTGAATCTCTAAATTTACGTCTAATCAAACTATACTACAATAAATAATACAGAGAGCATATAGTATTAGTACTCACAGGCAAACTTGAGTTCATGAGGTTGAATTTCCAAGAGTTCCATAGCCACAACTCCTAACCAACCAAACAATTAATTAATAGTAATTAAAAGCAAAATCCGCCATTAATTAGTAGCAAATATTAATTACTCGATCAAACTCGGAATTCTCAATTATCGAGAAAGTTAAAGTAAAACTCACCGATTTTTTCCTGAGATCCAAACAAAATGAAGCTTCGAATTCACCGCTGAAGAAGTGTTTGGTGATCTAAAATACCTATAAATTTGAAAATATTCAGAGAGAGATAAAGTTGAAGTGAAAGTGAAGGAATAGAAGAGAGAGAAAGCGCTATCGGAGCATCGGTTGGTTAGCACATTACAAGAGAGAAGAAGAAGAAGAGACGCAGGAAGGTAGTAGCTAGCGACTTGCTTCTAAATTCCTCCATCGTTTTGTTTCTTAGTTTCTATCTAAACTAACTGCCTTTCCTCTTTTCAAATGGCTCATTCGGCTTACCCGCTTTTTTCCTTTTCTTTTTCCTTCAACTGCACAAATTTAATTGAGGGATATTTACAAAAACATCATTCAGTTTTATCATTATTAACATTTTCCTCCCTATTTTCTTTTTTCAGACAAAAATATCCCACCGTTTTAATTCTGTTAAAAAAAATAATATTATGTCTATTTTTTCTGTTAAAATAACGGTTGAAAAACCAAAATGTAATTTTTATGGGGTCATTTTGAAAACTCAAGAATTAAGTGACCATTTTGAAAATTTTCCTTCTTCAACCTTGGTTCTTATGTTCTTCCCACGATGAATCAGATTCCCAAACAAAACTCAATCAGTTCTAATTGCAAAATCAAAGACTGTATTTGTTTACATCTCGATAATAATAAGACATCTTTGAAAAGCAAATGCAACAAAAGAACAGCAAATCTGAAAAAATTAAATAAATTACCCATGAAAATGAAAGCATGGGATTTTTAGCAGCTTTTTTAACCTTTCTTTCTTTCTGCTCATGCGTATTATAATTATAATTATAATTTGTATAAATCTCTATTAATTTACTTCTTCCATACATATATCATGTAAAAAAAAAACTAGGGAAGCTGAATCTACACACTTAATTGATAATGCCATGTAATTTCTCGATATCTAACATAAGGTAAACTGCAAATTTTCCAGAAAAATAGAAAGTGGGATTTCTTTATTTTTGAGAAAATTTCCTTGTCGAAAGTGTTTACAAGAGCGAAGCAATTATTCTATAAGCGGCCATTCCCATCAATACTATTTCTGGCAGGATTTTTCCCCTTTCTTTTCCTTCCTTTATTTTTGTCTAAAAATCTAGAAATGCTAGTTTCTTTGGGCTTCATAACAGAAGAATCAGGGTTGAAGAAAGGAAAATTTCAAAATGGTCTCTTAATTTTTGAGTTTTTCAAACTGACCCTATAAAAATTACATTTTGATCCTTCAACCGCTATTTTAATAGAAAAAAATAGACAGAAGGGTGTTCTTATCAACAGAATTAAAACGGTGGAAGATTTTTGTAAAAAAAAAATAGGAAGGAAAATATTGATATTGATAAAACTTAGGATGTTTTTGTAAAAATCCTTTAATTAATTAATTAAAATCATTCATACTATTATTAATCGTAAATTCCTTTATTAATTAAAGTTTTTTTTTACAATTATAAAAAAAAAAAGTCATTTCTATTCTTGTTATTGTAAATGGATAGAAAAATTAAAATAATTTTTTTAAAAAAAGTGAAAATTTTTATGTAATTTTTAAAGTTTTGGGGCCTCCAAAAACAAAAGAACTTTGGATGTTTATGATCAAAAGTGCAAGCGTAATTCGAGTACACAATTAAATTAATGATTTCATACAATATAAACGACAAAATCTTTTTCTGGTCGTTTTTTCTTTTTCTTATCGTGAAAGAATCTTTAGAAAACTTTTCCCACA
>CATIWJ010023960.1:0-23125 GCA_949640765.1 Croton laevigatus
CATTTTCTTATAAACCTCAATAGCCTCACTCCCTTTACTCAACATACAATAACCCTTCATAATTGTATTATAAACAAAGCAATCAGGCTTAAATCCACATTCTTTTAATACACCCAGCAATCTCATAGCTTCGCGAAGATTCTTAGAATTACAAACATTATCAATCAATATAGTATAAGTAACAAGATCAGGTTCTACATCAAAATCTTTCCTCATTCCATCAATAAAACTATAAACACTAGTCACTGCCTTGCACTTACACAAACACTTAACAAGAAAATTATAAGTAAATGAATCAGGCTTTGAATGCTTTAAAGATAATTCCTTTACCAATTCAATAGCTTCATCTTCATTCCCAACAGCACATAGAGACCTCACTGCAATATCAGTCGTCACTTGATTGGGATTAAACCCATTATTAACCATTAGATTAAGAATCTGATGAACAGAGGAAAGAGAGGAATCGGGTGTTTTGCATGACAGGGAAAGTAAAACATGGTATGTGGAACGATCAGGGGCAAAAGAAGGAAGAGCTTTGATCATGTGATTAAGAAGAGCTATTGAATTATCAACATTGGAAATTGAAGCATATGATTGGAGAAAAGAATTGTAGAATCTAATGTCAAGAGGAATACAAGAGGTGGAAATAAAGGAATTAAAGAGTTTCTTGGCATCATTGAGTTCAGGAGATTTGAAAAGAGGCTTCTGTTGCTGGGTTACAGAAGAGGATGGACCTTCGATTTTCTTGGAAAGTTCAGATTTTTTCTTGGGAAAGTGATGAGGTTTACTAGGCTGAGACGGAGTTTTTACAGGAATTGAAGGTGGCTTTTTAAGAAATGGTGTTGTTGCAATTGCTGAACGTAATAAAGGTGGGATTTTTCCCATCTTTACTTCTTTCTTTCTTCTTCCTTGACTTCTGAGGGTTTTAGCTCTCGATTGCTCAATTAGGGTTTTACAGAGTTGGAGGCTTGGATTGGCAGGGTATCTAGACGATGTCGTTTTACTGGCTTTGACACTGTATATAATTCACACGGGGAAGAATTAATTTTTTTAAAAAGTCAGTATAAGATGGATAGAAAAAGTCATATAAAACCAAATCATGTTATACTACGCAAATCAGAAAAGTAGAATACCAGCAGAGAATACAGGTCACGTGAAGTTAGCAGCTCGTCACTGGCAATGATGCAAGAAACCGCTCCTTTGACCTAACAATAAGAGATCTGATGTCAAAATCATCTACTCTCAAGCATTTCTTCAAACAGATTGCAAAACTAATTTATATAATGGAAGAATCCAAATTGAAAGGGGAAAACAGATTTTACAATGATAATCCTTCTCTCACAAAGGAATGAGCCTAATAACAAGGGGTGAGCATTCGAGCAGATTGGACAATTTTTGACCGATCCGTGCTCGAATTACCGTATTTCTGATTTTTTTTTTCTTTACCCCTTTTATCCGAATTAAATGTTTTTTCCGGTTTACCCGTTTACCTGTGTCTATCCGAACTACCCGAATTATTTACATTTTAACCGAATTAGAATCAACCGAATTACCCGATTTGGCAGAATTGACCGAACTTGCCCGAGCTAACAAATAATATTTAGAATAAAATAAACACCTGAAAAGCAATATATCATGCATGCAATTCAAATTTAAGGGAACATGGAAAATTAAAGATAAAACAAACTTGCATGTTCATTGAAATCTCAACTTAAATCAGTTATTGAATCATTTGTGTCATTCGAAACCTTCGAATGCTACGTACCTTGGCTGTTATCTAATATTCAGTTTTGCAAAAAAAATTTGAATAATAAGTGGCATACAGAATTACTATGCATATATGATTTTTGAAATAACTGTTTTTGTAAAACAAAATCCAACAATATGATTTAAAAATACAATACAAACAATTTTAGACTAAGAGGCTAAATATGGGAGCTTGAATTCAGTTTGGTTTTCAGCAGGTGGTTGCATTTCCATATCTGCCATTTCAGTATTTCAGCTTATATATTCAGAAATTTATATCTTGTCATTTGAGAGTTTTGCAAACACATATTTGGACTTCATTGTTTAAGCATTCACATTGAACAGCAACCAAAAGGAGGCTTCTTCATCATTATTTATTTTGTACAGATCAAATAATTTTCATCCCAAGTAAATGCCCACAAGAAAGTAATACACGATGCGGCTAGTTTTGATTGATTATGGACCTTTGCCTATCTAATAAAAATCTTATGAAGGAAAAGTAAAAAAATTGCAAATGCTATAAGAGTGCTTGAAAGTTCTTTAGAAAATCAAATAATTTGCACACACTTGTTGCTATCTTTTTAATGGTTAAACTCAAATATGTTACCTATATTATTATTCTTCTGCATCTTTTATTTCAGCTTCAATGTCCACAACTTCTGAAGAAGAATCTTTTCCGGCAAAACAGGCAGTAATGGTTCGAAATTCATGAATCATCCAGCACCAAAACGAATCTGATAACGAAAGCTCAATGCATTATTTGATTTTGTAATCAGCCAGGCAAAATAGTAACCAAGAAAAAAGCAACAGAGATTCCAAGGCAAACCTTTCTTGGAACCAGCATTGAATGCCTGTCCAAATTGCGTATAACTGTTGGAGAACTTCACTGAATCGCTCACAAACTCATCTCACACTACTGAAAATGCATGTTTGAAATGTAATTAATTAGTCTTCCATCTCAAACATCAAATTGTAGTTCAGTTATACAAGCAAACAATAGCTTCTACCAAATTCTAAGAAGATTTTACTATCTCAATCTTAAATAAACAGAATCCAACTACAAATGCAAGACTTGTCAATCACCTGAGAATGGTTGAATACAGAAGGGACAGAGCTGCAATTCATCATTTAGAGTTGATCTACAAAACTTAACATTATGAACAAACAAAAAATTTCTACAATTTCAATCTAAATTATTTTTCAACTTACTTGAAAATCTGAAAATCATTTCCACAATTGTGGCACTGCATACAAAGCACAAAGGCACGAATCAAAATCAACACCAGAGAAAGCTTTACATTTTTAAGAACATCTGCAGGAAATTACTCACAGTTCCTTGAAGTATATCCCTTCCTGCCCACCAGAGAAAAGCTCCCACACCAATAATGGGCACTACATATAAAACACAGAATGAGTGGTAAAACGGCGTCGCACAAGCTAGGAGTAGCAAAACGAATAATTCAGGTAAAAATTATATTTCATGACTTTTGCTTTTACAATTTTTTACCTGGCCCATTTTGTCAGATCTGCCCCGAATTATCAGTTTTGCCCTCCTATGAATACAATACATACATTAATACAAGTTATACGGTGCGTATGCGAGTTGCCAACATCATCAAATACGGAATAATTATATTCGACGGAACCAAATATCATCGCCCTAATTTTAAAAGGTCAAATGCATAGTTTGTCATCTTTACTTTACACAGGAAAAATAAATCCAGTGGTTTTATATCATTTACTTACCACTGGTTTAATAAATTTCAAACACGAAAAAATAATAGACAAATGCATTGTTGACCCCTGAACTTTACTAAAAAACCAATTTGTCCCATGACATTTTGAACCGATAATAACTTTGAACTTGACTAAATTATTTTATTCGTACCTCGCTCTTATTGCAGTTGCAAAAAGTGTCAAAGTGAGTGTTGATTCGATCTTGATTACAAATAGAAACGAGTCCATTTTTCTCAAGTTTTGACGACAGGATTCAACCAAATGCAGTTTACAACTTGAGCCAATTTTCAGTTTTTGAAATTACCTAAAGTGCCCTAACCATCTTACACCTCTTATCTCTACGACAATCATCCATTTAATACCAATACATCAGATTCTTAACGAATTTCTTTGATAAAAAAAAAAAAAAGGGCGAAAAAGAACCCAAAGTAATTTTAATAAGCTAATTGAATTTCGGGAATAGATTGTTGAGACTCATACAAAAGTATTTAACTTATTATGGGTATTAATTACTTGGAAAGGTTTCAACAAAACAGTAAACTAAGAGGCATGACGCGTAATAAGCAAAATTTGGTCTTTTTTCTCTGATAATCAGTGAGAATTAAACGTGTTAACCATATACACTAGGAAGAAGATCATTTACAAATTACAAAAACAAACGAACTTGAACTGTCAAGTTTTCAGTTCGGTTAGTTGTATTTTTCCAAGCAGCTATGTGAGAGAGGAATGAGAATGTACAAGCCCAAACTTATCAAAATCTATATGCTGCTCAAGAATATACAAGGACTTGAACAAATTCCGACAATTCAATAAATCTGTATGGAATTTTATAAGATCGTTACTTACAGCATCTTCCCTCTTCTTGTCAAGAGACGACACCTTCCTGTTGTCACAAATCTATCTAGTGAATGCTCCAACATTCAATCAGACAGGATTTTGTAAATCCATTCCTACGAAGTGGGGTATTATTCGGCCGACTGCTACTATCTTATCATATTAGGTTAAGACCAAAAAAGAAAGAGAAGAAAAGAAGAGGGCAAAAAAATCTGTACAAAGATCAGTAGCCAAAATTCCAAACACCCCTCACCTCTGCAATGCTGCTGCTGATATCGGTTAGAAACATTGTGAGGCAGAACCCAAGAAGTTCTCCCCTCCACCCCACCTACAATAACCCTCCAATACGGAACCCTCCGGAATCCACAGTGACAATGAGAAAGGAAACAACAGCATGGTGCTCCAGCAAAAAACTACAACTATATAATTGCGATTCTTGGCATCATAAGCCCATGGTGAAGGGTTCGCATATTTTCCCTGTACTAATCATCTCACCTTTTCGCTTGATCATTCTACCCATCACTATTGATGTCCTCAAAAGAAGCTTTGATTGCCTCAGCAGTCATAAGGGCAACAACTGCCTTATGAATGGCTAGATCTGCCCTAAAAAGCAATCTCTCAGCCCTCTCCCTCTTTAGTTTAGCAACATGAAGCGCATGCTGTGCTGCAGCAGATGCATCGCGCAACCCGAACTCCTCCAGCTCTGAACTATCAAACAGTTCAGAACCATGGGTTGGGGACAAATCAAAGGAGTAATGCCGCTGGCTTGGCCAATCAGAAAAGGCCGTATTCCACCTATTAACTCCATTTCTCTTGTCAAACGTTCTACGATTGTATGAATCAACCATAGTATCATTCGGAAATAAAAATGCTCCGCGCCGCTTTGACTTGTTCCTGTAGAGTTTCTGAATATGAGTTCTATCATACTGATCACCAGTCACTGAAAAATATCCTTTGCCACCTGCATCCCGAGGTGAAAAAACCCTTGGTGATATCTGGAGCAATGGAGAATCGTCGAAAGCTTCATAGTTCTGACCTTGATACACAATCCTTTCATCGCCAGAAGCAAATCCATTTGATCTTCTTCCTAGATGCACCAAGAGTCAAACCAAGGAGAAAATTTGCACAAATGAGTTGAAAGAAAATGGTAGAATTAAAACAATAAAATGCAGAAAAGCAAAGGCAATTACCATAATAATGAAAACCATCATGATCTCCCTGGAAGGAATTGCTTTGAACAGAAACTGAAATTTTTCTCTGTGACCTCTGTTTGGACCCCCTATTAGACACTTCCAACCCCCGAGGTTTCAAGCAGAAAGCAAACATAGGAGGCTTCTCAGTAGGTGAAACCTTATTATGGCATCCATTAGACAGAGCAGTGTTACGTTTAGCCACCGCTAGCTCAAACTCCCTGAGTTGTTGCTGATACCTCTCCCATAGTGGTGGCTGTATGAAGCCCACAGAACAAAAGAAGATTAAGAAATTAAAAAGAACACAGATGACGGCGGGTAAAGAAAGGAAGCAGAAATTACAAATACAAACACAAAGGAAATCTTAGTGCATAAGTGTTATTATTGCACATTTTGATGAGTGTACCGGCAAGCATCCTCACAATTAGGTGGATTAGCAACAAACACAAAAAAGGAGACACTCAAGCATGAACTTTTCAGCATTTCTTCATTATTTTTAAGGTTCGTTAATCCCTAATAAACAGTGATCCAATTTACAATTGAAGGATTACACTTGAGCCCCCCAACACTACTTAGTAATTTAGAATTCTGATGAAAAACAGGCACATTAAAAAGCTGACATTGTAGCTATGGTTCTATCTTTGGACCATCACCAAAGTTCTTGCATTCCCGCCTTTCTCCCCTCTGTTTTAATAAATTATTTTAATAAATTATTACTCTCTGTTTTACCAAATGAAGTGGATCATTCATTCTGTTCTCCCCTCTATTTTACTAAATGAAGTTGATTGATTATTCATTCCCTTCTCCCCTCTGATTTAATAAATGAAATAAATTATTCATTCCCTTCTCCCTTCTTCAATCTTTGTCAACATCTTACATGACTACAAACTGGATATAACCCACCAATTATTACTTCCCATGTTAATTAACAGATACATTATTAACAACACTTTCTGCAGAGATATTTTTAGCTAAACAAATTTGCTACTTGCATCTTCAAAATCATTTTAGAGATGTTCATAATTCTCGTTTCCCAAGGTTCTAAAATACAAACATTTTTAAATACTGAAATGGAAAATAGGCAACGAAGAGCTTGTCAATTGCAGTTCAACAATAACTACCCAATAAAAAATACTATGAACCATGACCTTTTCAGTAAGACTGAATAGTTTAGAATCAGCCCTTCTTCCAAGGACATAGCCTCAATAATCATTTTCAATTACAACAAAAAAGAACAAAATGATGGGATGCATTTCTTAGAAGCAACAGCACAACAAACAAAAAGAATATAAAAAAACTCAGAAAAAACCTGGAGATGACGGATTAAAGGCGCTCCTTTCCTCTGCCTTTTCTGCTGCCAGTATTCATATATAATTTTGACTGCTTTCAATGGGCCCACACCAGCCAGGAGCTCTTCAATTTCATCTGATGTGAATTGCTCACGTTGTTGAGAATATGCAGCCTTCTCAAGCATATCCATCGTCTTCTCAAACATTTCCTCAGAGATCTCACACAAAATGCTCTTAGCAACTTCTGAAGAAGATTGATTTTTCAACATAAATTGCTCATCATCACTATCCATGTCATATAGCACCCTTGATGGATTCAAAGCAATCCCAATATCGTTTTCAATCTGCTGAAAATACTTGGATGAACTCCGTACAAATGGGATTTCAATTCCATTATCGTCATTTTCCTCTATCAAGCGGACACCAGGGATGGGAATGTTTTTAACTGATGCTGCACGGATGTTTCGGTTGTAGCACTCTTCATGCATCTCTTTAAAACGAGCCCATTGACTCCTATCAGGAAACTCCAATATCCAATCTTTTCCTCCCTTCCACATCATAGCATGCGTATATCGGTTCACTGACCCAGGTTGCAGAAATTGGTTTGCCTTGTATGAATACTTTGTAGAGCCTGAAATTTTTACAGCAAGCTTCCATTCATTATGATCAAAAAGCTCTATCACAACCTGTGCACCACATTCTCTCCATCCCCTGTCACCAAGTGTAATTAACACATTCGCTTCACAAGATAACTCCAAGTTTCTTTCAGAACCTCTGGACACATCTGATGACCTCTTCTCAGTAGCTGTCCTAATTCGTTTATGTGGTGGCCCTCTCGGTGAATGGCTTTTATTCTTCGAGCAGTAATCAAAATCTCCATAAGGCAATGCATAAGAGACATGAGTTCGTGGCTTCTTAGGTCCATTGCCGAAGTTATTATGGAGCAAATCAGCCCTTCCATCAGACCATCCATGTGCAAGGTATCCAACAGATGTAGAACTGCTTCTATTTCGATGCCAGGTGCTTCTGCGAGCAGTAGGGTTAGGACTGGGGATAATGCTACCATTTGTATTCCAAGACAAATCAGATGATTGCTGGCCACCATGTAAATCCTTATCAACATGCTTATTGAATTGATTGATTGAAGGAATTTCTACAGTAATACCATTCAGACAAGGAGAACCAGTGCTACACTTATCAAAGGATGGCTTTGCTGGTGGATCACGTTGTTTTGACTGAGAGTAAAAGTATGGCCGCTTCTGTGACAAGTCAATAGCATCAGTTGCCAATTTTCCAGGATCTCTAGAGCTAGTGGAAGCTTCAACGTTGGCAACATCATTTTTATTATTCTGAGAGGATGTCATCCAATCTCTACTGTTAGCAGAAACGCCAATAACTTGTGGGTCAGTTTTAGAGAAGGATAGGCATCCATCAGAATTAGCATGCCCGGAAGCAACCTTGAAATTACTATGAGTAATTTCTGAATCCTTGTTTACGTATTCCTCTACGGTAGAACAGTCATCTAACATCAAACTATCACAATTTTCAAGATGCCCAGTAGTAACATTATCCTGAAAGCTGAGGTGAGAGACACTATGTTCCATTAGCAGTTTAAGATGCAAACCAAGAAAGAAAGTAGGTGCAGCACTATAAGAAAGTGCAAATGGATGAAACTGCCGCTCAGAGATGTCACAATAAGCAGAAGCTGGACTGCCCTTTAAATTAGTGGAATCTCTGGACACACCGGCAAGAGTGGTATATTTCCTAGCCCCCTTCATTGGACCCTGAATGTGAAAAATTCAGGAGCAGAAATCATCAATTATTAACATTACCAATGTTCGCAATAGAAAAAGGACACAGAATCACCGCATTCAAGTAATTAGCCGCTACCATAAATACACACAGAAGAAATGAAATTGTGAAAAAGGAACTATGCTGGCCCCAACTCAAGATTCTTATGACCAGAAATTATTAAAAAATGCTGCAACCAAGCAGCCAAAGAAATGGAAGCAAATATAAACATACAGAAAAATATGGACATAGATGCATACCCACAAACTTAGTTAGAGGGAAGAGGACTTTCTCAAAAAGGATATCAGTTCCTTTAGTGAAATCTAAAAGAACAGTTAAATACACATGGAACAACAAATACCTTAATTCTGGATCGATAACCACAAATGGAAGACTTAACCAACTGGCTAGTTCCATTTTGAAGTGCCTTAATGTTGTCATAAGTGCATTCTGATAGAGGTAACTGCTCAGTACGCAAACAATGCCTTTTGAGCCTAGAGTCCAGGTGCATCCACTTTGAATTCTTCACCTCAGAAAAGCTGTAGAAAGCAAACACAAGCTGCTTTCTGAAATCTTGAATGCAAGAGAATTTGAATTTTATTGAAGTAACAGGCAACTGGAGGCCCGCATATTTCCCATGTTCAGAAGCTTGATGAAATACAGCCAAAACATGGAAAACAAAAGCTATTGCCTGCTTCAAGCAAACTTCAAATGAAAGAAACCTCAATCCAACTATATTATCTACAAAAAGCATCTCCAAGTTAACCCTTGGCCATATAGTCATCAGTGTACCATACTGAAGCAGTAGCAGAGCATGAAAGAACCCAGTGTGGTCCACACCAAACAAGAAATTGCAGATGGAAAACACAGGGAGGATTACCTCAAACCTGAACTGCCTAGATACAACCAACTCAACATTTAATTTCAGAAGCCCTGTAAAATCACATAACCATAAAGCCTCATCAGCAAAAAACTTCTCCAAATGTCCATCAGGATCCAATCTTGTAAAAGAAATATCTTCTGCCAAAGTTCGAGAAGAAACAATAGCACAAGTAGAAGCCTTAGATGCTTGTAAGCTAGTCGAACCATGATTGCCTTTCAATGAATGATGTACACTGCTAGCATTACGAAATCGCCTCCTATAATAAACAACAGGAACCTTATTATCCACAGGAAGATTCCTATCTTTGGAATTGACAGAACACACAATGGGAGACACATCAGTCCTTCCACCACCAAATCTGTCGGCCACGGAAGAATTAGGGCATAAGTTCACTTTATCCTTTCTCTGTGAAGCCCCACCTGAACTCTCATGTCTGCTCACAGAGTCATCAGGCAACAATGACGACGTGGAAGCCAGAGATCGACCAGAAGATTTCTGTTTCTTCAAGGCACCGAGAGGGGAAGATTTGACTCGATGAGTAGATCGAGCCAACCATGAAATAATGGGTTCTGAGTCCATGTAATTCCCCACATAATTATCATCCTCTGTAGTCAAGTCTGTCTTATTTTCCTTCCTGAGCTTTAATTTTCCTTTTTCACCATTAGAGTGTTTCACAATTCCCACAGATCTTTTTCTTTGAGGCTTACCTGGAACTTCACTAGGAAGCAGCAAGAGTTTAAATCTCTCATTTTGGAGATTGATCCATTCTTCATCCCTGTCATCATATTTTACATGATGAAGCTTTTTAACTTTATCATACTCATTGATGAGGCCATAGTACCAAATCTGGTCCAAAGGCCAAAAGACCTTGATCCTCCTATTCAACACCCAATATGCATCCAAGTCCCCAGAGAAAATTTCATAATAATGGCGGCGCTTCCTTGAATTACCCTTCTCCTTGTGTTGTTTCCTGGGTCGCAATACTCTACCAGCAGTATCAACAGATGCAGATTCAGAGCCAGAGACATCATTCGACCCCTGTGCAATGAACTCCTGACCAGACGATAATAAAAAAGATAAGCCATTTGTAGAAGGCGACGAGGCTTTACAATTCAAAGAAAAACCAGTACAGCTTGGATCAAACCGTGATGATAACATCCTTGCTGCATTTTCTTCAAGGTTCTCCTCGTCATCATCACGCAGAACGCCATGGACCTTAACAGAAGTATCACTTGATAGTTCAGCCTCCTTAGCAACATGCTTATCATCAGCTACCAAATCCTTCCTTTTCCTGCTCCTTTTCCTCAGTGACTTTTTTGAAGATGTATCACCATTATTTTCAACACCAATGATACTGTGAGATCTCTTCAGCGGTAAATCATCACTATTTACAACTGATTGAACATGAAGCCCATCTTTTTCCTCCAAATTCCCAACTGAATTTGTTTCCCCATTTCTGTTTTCTTTCAAATTATCAGAGCCTTTCTTCGTTTTAACCTTAGAAGACTGAACCTGCTTGGCTGTGTCCTGGTCTTCTCTTTTACCAGCCTCATCAACATTGATTGCTGTATCAGTAGACAGTCCTACAGGCTTCAAATCTCGATTAACATCATCTACTTTTCTTCGGCCCACAAAACCACGCTTGCGCCTAGGGAATTGGATGAAACCACCCTCTAAAGTTTGTGAAAGAGTACTTAAGCCACTACCATTGTTCGCGCGCTGATTCAAACCAGACTTTAAATCTTTTGAATCATGTGAACCTGAACTCAGACTGCCATTATACACTTCTTCTAAACTCTTAGAGCCATTACCATTGGCTTTTCTGAACCCACTGATAGAAACAGCTTTTCTACTTTTCTTCCTCTCATGCCTCTTATCAAAAAGACTATCATCTACACCACCCTTTCTTTTCAAGTTCTTAGTTTTATCCTCTTTTGAACCCTTGGTTTGGTAAAGACTTTTAAGATCCAAAGATCTGGATTTCTTAGGTATTTCCGCTTCATGAGGACTTCTTATTCTATTTTCCATCAACAATGCCTACGCCCAAAGAGAAATACTCGACACTCCCAATTTTCAAATCCCATCATACATTTTCAGATCTGTAGACACCACAAAAGCACCAAAAAAACCACTCAAAAAATTTTTCAAGTATCAAAATGATAAAAAATGACGCACAAACAGATGATCGAAACCCTAACCAACAAATATAATATCACATGATATTCAAATTGACAAATTAACAACAATTCAAAGAAAATTGCAAGGGTACCTGGATCGAACCACCCATTAAATCTGATAGCTCGAGCAAACAGTAAACATTACATCAACGAAAAATGAATTAGGGCTTGAATCGGTGAATTTCGAATCGTAACCCTAACAAATTTCTCAAGATTTGTATTAATTTTTAGATAATTTTTTGAAATTTCCCCTTTTTTTAAACCGTGAGAGACGGAGGAGAGCTAGGGTTTCGAAAGAGGGAGGGTTTAGATTGAAATTGAAAATAAGAAAAATAAAAATTAAAGTTGTTGAATTTACAAAATAGAAAAAAAATAAATGATGCATTTTTATTGCGACACGTGTCAGAATAGAGACCGTCAGATTCATAAGTTATTGTTGAGATTTGGTTTGGGTGGTCTAACTCCTATGATAAAAAAATCAAAATCGAAAATTTCGGAGTAAACGGGGTAGAAACGTACGGTCAGGATGATTTAGCAGAAGCATGGAAGGCCCAGATTTAAAATTAATATGGAAGCTTGAGGCAATTTAGTGACTCTGTGTTACAAAAAGAAGCAAATTTTTTAGAAAGGGAACAAAAATGTAAAATTCATTTTTCCTTTTTTTGTATTAAGAAATAGACCACAGCATGTTCTGAATTTTCGAAAATGCCACCAAGCTTTTAAGTTAAGAGGCGCCATTAAGAGAACGCTTGAAATACTCGCGCGAGAGTAGACTACGAAATTTACTTGCTTTATTGGACGAACGCGTGGCTATAATTGCTGAAGTGCCAGTCTCATGCCTCTTTTTGGCAACCGTTATTATAATAAAAAAATAAATAAATAAAGTAAGATTATTCAATTTGGCCCTCAATTTGTCCCAAATATTAGATTTGGCTTCATTTACTTCTTCTTTAGCAATTAGGACATGATTCTCTCAAAATTTTTTTTTTTTTTTTATAACTCAGCCCAATTTTCTCCTAAGATGGCAAAGGGAAATGACAGTCAATCAAATCTAATAAAATAATTATATTTTAATAAAAAAAATAAAATTCTCTAAAAATGTATATTCAATCAGGATTTCTAAAGATATTTAAAGACATTTTTTAAAGAATAAATTTTAAAGACATTTATAGACTTTTTAGATTTTTAAAAATTTTTGTAGAATTTTTTAAATTTTTCAATGATTTTCAAAGACTTTACTTTTAAATACTTTTATAGACATGGAAAGATTTTTATAGATATTGAAAGACTTTTATATATTTTATCCATCAAATACTGAAACTTTATTAAATTCATTAATAAAGAAATTATGATACATAATATCAATTATAAAATAGATATTAACAATAACAACCATTTTCCTTAACCATAGTTTCCATTTCCCATAATACAACTTCATCCCATTTTGTAATTGCAATGTGGAAACCATAATCCGTGCAAGACTTCTTTGCCTTCTTTTTTATAGGTAGGCTTCAAAACCTGCCATTGACTGGTATAACAAAGTTAATATGCATTGTTGTTCCACCAGCTAAAGCTACAGCCTAAGCGGTAAAGAAGTCATTAATTGTCCCACTTTGCATGAACTCCATAGCCAGATGTGTGTGGGGATCAATTCCCCTTATTGACATTTTAAACAAAATAAAGGAGCCATATGAAAGAAACAACTTGCTTAATTTCATGATGGAGTTGGAAATGACATTACATGAAATACTTTATCATTTTATGCATGTAGCCATGAATTGGAATTGCTTAATCATTCCTACGTGAGACAATAGATCCCAAAGACTTCAAATCCAATAAAAAAACACAGAAGTGATAAATTATCCAGACATAATATGATACCTACCAGGCATGACAAACTTTCCTAAGGCATCAAGCACATTAACATCGCCACCGACCTGTCAATGACAATCGAACAATTGAACTGTAAATAATGAATGTCATATTAACAATGACATAGAGTAGAAGGTAAATTCCAAGTTGCAGATCTAGTTTGGTTGCACTTGGAAAGAAAAGAGAGACTAAAGAGAGAAAGATATAAGTTAAAACATATCCACTGTGGTTCTTTTAAAATCATTAAGAAAATTAGTGATAATGCATGTTAACTAGAGTTGCCTAGCTATAAGAAAAATGTACTTTGTGGTTAGTATCGAAAATTTAAAACCATTCAAACCATCAATGTTAGATGATGAACCTAAAGTAGTTATGCCTTCAATAGAGAATTAACAAATCAATAATGAAACTCCTCTATTGGAAGATATTATCCAAGAAAGAAAAGTGACAGAAACACGTAAAGGAATGCAAGATGCATTTCATGTCTAAAAGAAAAGACAAAAACCTAGTTCGTCAAAGTGGTTCACTAATGAAAAAGGAGAATCTATGTTTCCCCATCTTGAGTTTTGAGATCCATCATGAGCTAGATTCTTTTGAAAGGGGATTAATGATAAGGATAACATATTTAAAATATCATATTACTAAATTAATAATAATTATTTAACTTGTATTTTTAAGAAGTTGAAATGCATGGTTTTACGTAAATGCATACAAGTTAAATTTAGCTTTTATTTATAATCAATTCATTAAGAATTGTTATTTATTTTAGCTTTTATAAATTTGTAAAATTATGTATTATAATTGCATAATGAAAATTATAAAGAAGGGAGAAGAGTTTTAGAAAAAAATTAAATAACAAAAGTTTTCACTTTTTCAAATTTCTTCTCAAATATTTTAAGTACTTGTCCCAACTTCTTTCAAAATCCATCACACAAGCTCGCAACATGTCCTCAAGGATCTGAATTACTCTTTCTGATTGACCGTCTGTCTGGGGATGAAAAGCTGTGCTAAACTGTAGCTTCGTACCCAATGCTTCTTGTAAACTTCCCCAAAACTTCGATGTGAATCTTGGATCTATGTCGGATATGATGGACAATGGTATGCCGTGTAACCGGACTATCTCTCTAACATAGATTTCTGCCAACTTGTCCAGCGAGTAGTCCATACGGATAGGTAAGAAGTGAGCAGACTTGGTGAGTCTATCCACTACTACTCTACTACCCATACCGCATCATGTTTGTTCCGTGTCAAGGGGAGACCCGAAACAAAATCCATGGTTACCTGGTCCCATTTCCATACAGGTATGCTAATCAGCTGTAGCAATCCAGATGATAACTAATGTTCAGCCTTCACCTTCTAACAATTCAAATATTTAGATACATAAGTTTTGACATTCCTCTTCATTCCTTGCCACCAATAATTCTTCTTCAAGTCCAAGTACATAATAGTACTACCTGGATGCATGGCAAATGGACTACTGTCAGCTTCTCTCATAATTGCTTCTCTTACATTGCCTGTTCTTAGCACCACTACCCTATCTTCAAAACACAACATCCTATCTGGCGATATCCGATACTTCTCATCCTTTCCATCTTGAACCTGTTTCACCCATTTCTGCACCTGAGGATCCTTCTGTTAAACTTCAGCTATATCTTGTAGCAACAGGGGTCTAACTTACATCTCAGCTAAGTATGCATCATAATTTTCCTCTAGTACTTGTATTCTCATTGCCTTTCATGCTTGAATCATCTTCCTGCTCAAGGCATCCGTTACTACATTAGCTTTTCCGGGATGATAGTTGATGGTGTAGTCAAAATCCGCTAGCAACTGAACCCATTTTCTCTGTCACAAGTTAAGATCCTTCTGTCCTTACAGGTACTTCAAGCTCTTGTGGTCGGTGTAGATCTGACATCTCTTACCGTACAAGTAATGCCTTCACGTCTTAAATGCCAACACAATAGCAGCTAGCTCCAAATCGTGTGTTGGGTAGTTCTTTTCATGTGGCTTCAACTGTCGAGAAGCATATGCGACCACCTTACTTTCTTGCTTCAACATGCATCCCAAACCAAAGTGTGATGAATCGCTATAGATGGCATATTTATTCCCTGATACTAGTTATGTCAATACTGGTGTATTGGTCAGCTTCTCCTACAATATCTTAAAACTCTTCTGGCAAGCATCATTCCAATGAAATCTCACATCCTTCTGAAGCAACTTGGTCATTGGGGCAGCTATAACAGAAAAGCCTTTCACAAATCTTCGATAATATCTAGCTAACCCCAAGAAACTTCTCACTTCCGTCACTGATCTCGGAGGCTTCCAATCCATTATAGCTTCGATCTTCTTTGGATCAACTCTAATACCTTCCACCGACATAATGTGTCTTAGGAAAATCACCTTGTTTAGCCAAAACTCGGACTTACTGAGTTTGGCGTACAGCTGCCTTTCTCTCAAGGTTTGAAGTACGATGCGAAGATGTTACTCATGCTCCTTCTCATTCTTTGAGTATACTAAGATGTCGTTGATGAAGACTACCACAAACTGGTCTAAGTACTGATGGAAAACCCGATTCATCAAATCCATAAATACCGCTGGGGCATTCGTTAACCCGAATGGCATTACCAAGAATTTGTAATAGCCATAACAAGTACGAAATGCCGTCTTGGGTATATCTTCCTATTTGATCCCTAACTGATAGTACCCTGATCGCAAATCAATCTTCGAAAACACTCATGCTCCCTTCAAACAAATCATCAATCCTCAAAAAAGGATACTTGTTCTTGATGGTCAATTTGTTCAACTAACGGTAGTTAACACACAACTTCAATGATCCATCATTCTTCTTTACAAACAACACCGGTGCTCCCTATGGAGATACACTCGGTCTAATAAACCTCTTATCAAGCAATTCTTGTAGTTGAATCTTCAACTCTTTCAATTCTACCGGTGCCATCCGGTATGGAGCTATCGAAACTGATGCAGCTCCCGGATACAGGTCTATGGTAAACTCCACTTCTCTTCTAAGTGGCATCCCTGGCAACTCTTCCGGGAATAAATCGGGGAACTCACATACGACAGGTATCCCTCGAACCCCATCATCCATTTTCTTCACTTCCAAGGCACAAACCAAATATGCTTCACAACCCTTCTGGATTAAATGTTTTGCTGCCACTGCGGATATTACATTGTGCAAATAGTCTGGCCTCTTTCCAACAACAACCACTTCTCTCCCATCCGATGTCTTCAAAGTTACCCTCTTCTTCTCACAATCAACCAAAGTCTTGTTCTTGTGCAACCAATCCATACCCAATATGATGTCAAACTCTCGAAAGGGTAACTCCATCAGATTCTCTAAGAATATCTCCCCATGTATCTCTATCGGGCAATCCTTAACAACCTTGTTGGTCACTACTCCATCATCTAAAGGAGTCGTCACTAAGATCCAGGACTCGACATACTCTACTGATAACCCTTTAACACTATCCCAAAGCATATAGATATAGGAATGGGTCGAACCCGGATCAATCAATGTATAAATAGGTCTACCAGACATAGAAAACATACCAACAATGACGTCCGGAGCATCCTCCTCTTCTCTAGTCTTCATAGCATATACCCTGGCTGGAGCACTAGTCCCAGGGTAATCAACGGTCTCAGACTGGTCCTCTGTTGACTGGTGTTACCACGACCTCTACCTCGGCCTCTACCGGTTGATTGCTGCGAACGTTCTATCTGAGCTGGGGCTTCACTCTGAAGTCTCGGGCACTGACGCCTCATGTGACCCTCTTGGCCACACTCCCAGTAAACATTATCGTTGGTCTGGTACCAACATTCTCCTGGATGCCTGCATCCACATGTCTCACAGACAGGATAAGAGTAATCTCCTGTACTGCCCGCCGCTGACTCAGCTTCTCTAGCTCTACCTCCATGGTTACCTCTACCCGAACCTCCTAGGGCTCCAGGTGCACTAACTGATGATCCTCTGGCAGCTCCTCTGCCCTAGCTCCGACCTCTAGATTAGGTTGAGCTACCTCCTCTAAAATCTCTTTCTAGAGGACTGACCTCCTCCAACACTCTGGGACTGATCCCTCTTCTGCTGCGCCCTCTGACGCCTGTTTCTCTGATTCATTTGCACTCTCTCAACCTTGAGTGCTCTAGATAACAACTTGGAGAACTCGGTGAATCCTATTGCTATTAACTGAACTTGTAACTCATCATTAAGTCCATTCAAGAACTTGTGGCATCTCTCTTCTTCTGTCTCTATAAGCTTTATTCCGTACTTGCTGAGGTGGGTGAACTCCTTCTCATACTCACTGACTGTCATCCTACCTTGCCTAAGGTGGATGAACTCATCACGCTTTGCGTTCAGGTATGATATGGTGATATAGTGCTTCCGGAATTCACTTTCAAAGAAAGCCCAAGTCCTCTCCTCCGGTGTAACACGTTGCTAGATGGTGTCCCACCAGTTGTACACTTCATCGGTCAGGAGTGATATAGCACATATCACTCGATCCTCGGGAGCACATCTTAGATGATCTAATACCCGTTTAGTACTATCTAACCAGTACTCAGCTTCCTCAGCTCCTTCTGCGTGTCCCGAATTGAACTCTTTAGCTCCGTACTTACGAAGCTTATCAATGGGTGGACGTTGATCTCTGTCTGCTGCTGCTGCTGCAGGGGCTCTGCCTGCCATCTGCTGAAATGCTTCAACCATCCTTCGAAGATACTCGCCTGTGTCAGGGAACCCAACTCCAGGTACAGCCGGTGTCGGTACAGGCGCTGGCTCAGGTTGTACATGAGGCTCCTAAGCTCCTGCCAAGCTTGGGACAGAGGCGCGCGACTCCGCCTCGTCCAGAATCACTCTTTGCGATTCTACCTCTTCAGACATTGCTACAATAAGAAGAATAAACAAATAGCAACCAATCTCAGCATAATATAATACTTTAGACAACCTTAAATGGCATGTACACAAATCTTTAGCTAAACACATATTAATAATAATAAACATTCTACATATAAGTTCAAATCATAACATTCTTCCTTACACTAAGGCCTACTAGTTCATCTACTACTTAATATTCAAAATACATTACATATCTTTATATCAAAAGCCTGTTACCTACTACTACCAACTACTTTCCTATATGAGCCGATGCCACTGAACTGGTTAGGGTATGCTTCTCCTCACTCGGGTCCGGCTCAACCCAAGAGCTATAATCTATAGCTATTTCTGGCACTGGAGCAACTCCTGGCTGACAGTCCACTTGCATCGAATTGGAGCCTTAGTTATCTCTTTCCTCTTTCACTTGCCTTACCCTAGCTTTTAAGTCCTGGTTTTCTTGGGCTAACTCCCTTATCCTGGCTAACATCTCCTGATTCTCCTGAGTTAATGCTCTTACTCTAGTTAGCATCTCTTGTATCTCTTCTTGGTCGACCATTACCTTTACTTTTTTCTTCTTAGGAGGACCACCACTCGAGTTACTATTAATCTCTATTACCGGTGTCTCATCCTTGCTTCTCCCTTGATCGGCCATTCTATCTAGGTAAACCAAATCATACATTAACATATATCATGCCATATATCAATTCCTATCTACCCAAATCCTGCACTTATTCCTAATCCTACGCCTAGGTGCCATGCTTTTTAAGTTAAATTCAATCTATCTAATCCCAGAATCGACTAAATCGATGCTCTGATACTAATAAATGTAACACCCCTTCTAGGCCCACGAATGAGTCGAGAAGAGACGCTACATTATAGGTCAAAGTCGATTATCCTACATCCTTAGCTAGTTTTTTTTTTTAGTCTTTCATGCATTTACCAAACATTTCATGCCATCACACTTCTATACCATTTCCCCTTATAACCTCCTTCTTATCTCAATCATTCATGCACTTCAATATATCATACATACATTCCAACTAATTAACTACTCACTATTACATAACATTTTAGTACAATAATACCAATACATGGTTCTAAAATAATAAGTACAATTTAAAACATTTATCCTAATAGATTTAGGTACATATTAAATCTATATTACACAAAAATATAAATTATACCCAAAAGCTTAAGTTGATTATGCTGAGAGCGACTGGCTGCGACTGGAGTCTACTCTACTATTCTTCAACCAATAAGTTTAGACAAATAAACTCGCTGAGCAAACTTTGCTCAGTGGGTGCTTATAACCGAAGTTGAAAACAGTAATCATTTAAAAACATTTAAAGGAAAGCTTAACAAAATATTTAAAAGATCATTAGGTAAAATCATGGTATTATAATGACAAACATTCATTAGATATACATGTTTAGCTCTAATGGCACTCAAAAGAACTCGACGATAAGAATCGGGGTCCTATGCGTATCCCGTATAGCCATTTGTAGACTATAACGCCAATGCCATAGATTTCATATCCTGTGTAGCCATTTGTAGACTAATACGCCGATACCATTTCTCATTCATTCATTTCAACACGTATTCCGTATATCCATTTGTAGACTATAACGCCAATACGGTTTTACATTTCATCTCATTATCAATATCAATATCATTACCACAGTTCTTAACCCTATGATGCATCGTATTCTTATCACTAGCGTTCTAAAATTAGCCACATGAGCATTTAAATAAGATAAATAACAACTTATTCATTTTCATTCTTACCTCATCATTTCACATTTCATGCTTACTATTCATTATCATATCATAATTTGACGTGCATAACATTTAAAATTTCCAATCAATAGAAAATATCATTTAGAAACACATTCAAGGTTATTCCAATGATTTATGAGTTACATATATAAAATGGATAAAGTTTACAAGTGAAGGACTAAATTTGGTCAGTTGCGAGTGAGTCACAAGTCGTTACAGAGCCTTCCAGTCACCAGTCATCACCTATGTAATGAGTGGCAATAAGGGCTTCTAGTCATGCATTATGCTCACCTGTCACGAGTCGTCCGTTTTCAAACCACAAACTTTTCTTTCTTCCAACTTGTTTTCGTTCTAAAACTCAAATTTTATAAAATAGCCATTCACACACAACTTAAAAATCAACTTATTTCAAGTCAAATATCAAAAGGAAAATCAACACAACCTACTTGAAATCTCATTTTTCATTTAAAACACATTTACTTTAAAATTCACCTTTGAAACTTAAAATCAACAACAACACAAATCACAATTTTAACATATCATTCAAAACTAAAACAACATAAAAGGAAATGGTTAAAAGTGCCAAACTTCAAAATCCTTAGCTCTTCCTTTGAGCTAAACCATCTCTTTTCCTTTCTCCTTATTCTTGGTTTCCAAATCACCTATAAAACATATACATTTAACTTTACTTTTAAAGAATCAAATCAATACCCTAACTTGTTGGTCCCGTGGCAACTAAGAGGGGGGTGAATTAGTGGCCTTTTAAAAATTTAAGCGGAATTTTAGTGGTTTGAATGAAAGGAATTTACAGTGGTTCGGCTATAATCTTAAGCCTACGTCCACTTCTCCAATCCTAGAAAGGAATTGGGTTCCACTAAACACAAGTAGAAATACAAGAGGTTTTAGGAAGTTCACCTCAAACTTAGGGTTTAATGCTCACCCCAAACTTACAAATAACTTTAGTGTTTAAAGCTCACATTAATAACTAACACATGAAACAGGAAGTTGGATTTAATGCTTATCCAACAAACAAACAAAAAGAATTTTAGATAATTGAATGAGAAAGAGATGAAAGTGCTTAGATGTAGTTTTTGAATTATTTGATCAGCACTTTTAACCTCTTGTGGATGGGTATTTATACCCAAAAGTAGTGTACTAGCCGTTAAAATTAAAAATGAAGTTCTGACACAAAAAGGTAGTGAGTCTCGTGCGAGACTCTACCAGTCTCGTGCGAGACACCTGACATGTACAGACCAACGGCTATAAAAACAGCTTTTTGAATATTTTAATGCACTAGCCGTTGAGCCAAAATTGGGGTGTCTCGTGCGAGACTAGGAGTGTCTCGTGTGAGACACCTTTAGACAAGAAACAAATGATTTCCAGAAGACCATTCTCGTGCGAGAATGTTCCTCTGTTTCTTTCTTTGATTAAGTCTCGTGTGAGACATCACTAGTCTCGTGCGAGACTACATGTTTCAATTTGTTTGACAATTAAGACTTCCAAGTCTCGTGCGAGAATCTCCTTCTGTTTCTTTTCTGATTTGAGTCTCGCTTGAGATTGGCCTTGTCTTGTGCGAGACAGTATACTAGCTTGAACTTTCTTCTGAGTCTCACTCGAGAATGTGCTTCTGTTTCATTCCTTGATTGTGTCTCGTGCGAGACTGAATGTTTCAGGATGTTGATTTGCTTTGAACTTTAAGTCTCGTGCGAGAATTTTCTTCTGTAACTTCTTCAGACTTGATTCTCGCTCGAGATAAAACAAGATGGAAGCTTTTAACCTGTGTCTCGTGCGAGACGTTGGTGGTCTCGCGCGAGACCATGTTGTAAACTTCGACAACTTCAATTGAACTTGTTTGCATTGCTTAGGCTAGCTTTGAGAGACACTAAAACATATGAACAACTTATTAGTAGATTACTATCTTAAGTGTATTTGTCAAAAACTCAAAACATAGAAAGTTAGAGTTTTGCTCAACAATCTCCCCCTTTTTGATTGTTTTGACAAATCACTTGAGTTGTGAAGAAAGCAATAAAACATATACCTAAGTTAATGGCTAATGACAATGTATATGATTGAGTTGTTAATTAGATTGGCTCAATAATTTGCTCCCCCTTAATTTAAGCAAGTTTCAAAAACAACAAAAACACACAACTCTCAATTCTTGACTTACTCCCCCTTTTGGCAAAAGAATCAAAAGATATAATAAAGAAGGAAAGATTTCATTAATTTAAATAAACGATTACAAGAAGATTTAAAACAACATAAAAGGAAAACAAGCATAAAGATAGGCCGATAGTTGTAATGAAAAAGAAAATCAATCTTCTTGTGGATCACGGATGACTAGAGCACGGCTTGAGGAAGCTCCTTCATGTTCCCTAGGTTAAACTTCAAATTGGTCATCATCCGGGGAAGAAGGGCTATAGCCACTAGAGGAAGAGGAAGAACAAGAGATGTCAAGATGAGTTGCAATTTTCTTAACTAATTTAGTCAGCTTTGTGAGGGCTTTAGATACCCCATGGAGAGTTGGTCCTGAGGTGCGAGCCCATTTAGAGGATCGTCCAGATGAGGAAGAACGAGGCCTCCTTTCGGTTGAGACTTTAGAACCTTGAAACTCATAAGACCCACTTTGAATGATTTTACTATCATGAACAAGGTAATGGATAGTAAATTTGAGGTTAAACTCAATAGGGGTGTCTTTGCTTATACATCTAGATGGGAGGTTTGCTTCAAAGTTGATAAGTTTGGATGCAAGGAAGGAAACAAGATTTGAGAAGGTGGGACTCATGGATTTTCCATTGGCAATGTCAATGAAGTGTCCTACTAGAACACTAGCTCCACAATAGGGAGTATTGGTGAAGGCACAATGGAGAATGAATAGGTCTTTTTGTGAGATTTTGTTGGGTCCCCTTCTAGAAAGAATTGTTTGGCCAATGATTTGGTGGAGAAACCAT